>QTSX02005278.1:0-73001 GCA_014839935.2 Entomophthora muscae
CTTGGCTTCCAATCCCAAGGAAATGAATATATAGTTAATGTGAGAGTCAGCAAACTCTATTGTTTCCACAGGATTAATCCGCGTCATTATTGGGGGTATCAAGCCTCAAAATTTGCAGTGTCAATAAGTCCCAAGCTTTGCTGTTAGTCCCCAAGCAGACCAGAATGGTCCAGAAGGGGCATGAGTGGAGCCTTGTCTGCCGGCAGCAGCCAAGAGTTGAAGTCCCCTACAAATACCGTATCCAGAGGTAACTCAATCTGCTTGAGTTGAGCAAAAAAGTTTGCTTTATCCTTGTGGGCCAACAGGCCGTAAATAACTGCAAAGGTGAAATTTCCGCTTCCACTGTCAATATCTGCCATTAGTAGTTTGCCGTCAAGATGTGTATGTTTGTTAGTTGCTTTGATTGAAGATCCCTGTCTGATCCATATGCAACATTTCATGGACTAAAGGATGGTGTGGGGTAGCAAGAGCCTCTGAAAACTAGTCCTGGCCTCAGTGCTGCAGTTGACCTCAGTCAGGCCAACCAGATCAGCTTTGAGGAAGAGCAGGACATTTTTTTTGCCTGGGACTGTGGTCATGAAAACCCTGTAATGTTGTAAGTCCCTATTTTAATTGTGGTTCCAGTAGCCACTATGACAAAGTGGCCCCATCAGAGGTGGGACCACTATTGTCATTGGCCACTGAGTCTTTGGGTTTCTTACCCGCCTCAGACTTGTTTGGCTCCCCAATTGGGTATGGGGATGGCTTGGTTACTGCAGAAAGTTTAGTCTGGACCTTGTGTTGTGGTCTACCACCCTCCTGTGTGGAAGCTGTGTGATTCTGGTTGGATGAGTCCTGGTCCTGTGTATGTTGCATATTCTCTTGGGCCTTCATAATAGGGGGCTATCTAATAAAACTTGGGCCGTGTTTTCCTGGGGTTCTTGATTCATCTGGGCCGGATTTTCCATTGTCTCATCAATTAATTGGGCAGATTGTGACTGGGTCTCTTGTTCCTGCATATGGGTGGTCTGAGGTGCATCTGCTTGGGCAAAACTGTTACCACCATTGGTTGGGTCTGAGTTTGGGTCTGGGCTTTGGCACGAGCCTTCTTTTGGTGTGGTGTTATTGGCTTGACCACCTCATAATCAGCCATGGTGCCCCAGGCCAGGGCTACAAGAGAATTGGTTTGGGTACCTGTTGGTTCAGTATTATGGTGCTCCTTGGGGGCGTCTTGTTCTGAGGCCTGGACTCCTTCTATGGTTGTAGGATAAAGAGCCTATCTGTGGTCAAAAGCAGAGCATAGCATGCAGATGGGCGGATTTTGCTCTGGGAATACCTTGAACTTGCCGCTCAGGGTTCCATTCTTTTTCAGAATGGTTGCACAACAGGGAATGGAAAAAATTCTGTTATTCTCATATGGTTTGATCATAGCCATTGCCTTTGCTGTGGTCAGGTGTCCTATGTAGGGGTTTTTGAGCAGCTCAAGCTGCACAATTTTTCCATACTTGGACAGTCCTTCCTTGAGCTGGGATTTCACCTCCTCTCTTGGTATATCCAAAGGCAAGGCCTCAAAGGACATGAAGAGGGTGTTGTCCTGATTGAATCTGCTGCGTGTTGTGGGAAAGACTGTCTGTGTCTTCTTCTCCTTGGGGTCAGTTATCTCAAGGGTGAAGATCTCTTCCTCTGCCTGATCAGCATCTCCCTTGCATAGAAAGCCAAGATCAAAGAAGTCCTTTAGAGGGCTCTGGTGGAGGGACACCGCCTTTGGATACACTGTGGCTGCTGCCTTGGCTTCCTCTTGGAACTTGGTGGGGTTGCCTTCAAAATTGACTCTAATACCATGGGGTAAAGAGGACTTGGTAAGGGCTCTGGTAATGTCCTGGAACCAACGTTCAGAAGTGAAAAATTTGAGCCACCCTTCAGATGGCACAAAGGGTCCCTTATTGGTGTTTCTGGCAAAGTAAGTCAGCTGGTCCTTGACAGGGCGCTTCTGACCCTGGACCACCTTGGCCCAGGATCTAGTGGTGTTGTTTGTCATACCTTTCTTACCTATAATAAAAGCCTAAAGTAAACTTAGACTCTTATGCGCTTTGATTGCTTTATTAATGTTTAGATTCCAAAAAGTGAAGCTAAGCTGTGAAAGAAAAGTGTCATCCCAAATTCCATTACCCTACATTCAAAAGATCTAAATTGTGTACAGAACACAGTTTTTGGTATGTCTTTTTCTTTTACTTTAACTTAGTTGTAACCTGAGGTGAGGTCAATTTTGGAGAGAAATTTAGCTCTGGAGAGTCTAGCAAACAGATCCTCTATAAGTGAGATGAGGTATGTATTATTTATTGTGCTTGCATTTAGAGCTCTGTAGTCTTTTACTAGACATATTGAGCCTTTTTTCTTCTTTAAAAAGAAGATCACTGCCCCCCATAGGGGTTCAGATGGGCAAATAAATCCTTTGGCTAGATTGTCCTCAATATGGGTCTTGAGTGTTTGGGTCTCCATGGGTGAGAGTCTGTAGAGGGGTGCAGGTTTGGGCATGGCCTTGCATAGGTCAATTTCATGTTTGACCTCCTGTTTGGGGGTAGCTCTGTTAGCTCTTCCTTAAATACATGGGTGTATTTATTTAGGAGTGCTGCAAGCTCTGGGGATTGGATTTTGGTTGTTTGTATGTTATTAAATTTAACAACCTTGTTATGTGGAGGGTACTGTCTTTGGTTATAAGTTCTGAGTCATCTTTGTTTATGACCTAGACAAATACTGTGTCTCTCAGAATGAGGTTGTTAGTTTCTTTGAGGATGTTAAAGTTAATTCCATTGTGTTTGATGGTCATGGTCTTTGTTTTCCAACATACGCTGGGGTTCACTTGGGTGAATCAGTCCATGTCTGCTACAATGTCATAGTTTATGTTGTTCATGACAAGTCCTTTGATGGACGTTTGTATGCCTTGGAGGTCAATCCTGAAGGAAGTTGTTTTACCTTCAAGTAAAACTTTTGATTTGTCTACCATTCTGGATTATTTGAAGTTGGATTTGACATATGGTATTTTGTACTTGGTTACAAATGGTTTGCTAACCATGGTGCGTTGTTCACCAGAGTCAAATAAATTTTGTTTTTATGTGATTTGTAAGTGCATGGGTAGACAAGAAGTTGTGAGTGATCTTTAATTTTTACATTAATAAAGATAGAAGATTGTGGTACATGTGGAATGCATGCAGCAAAGTTTGTGCCTTGGTACAATTTCTTGTTGGTTTGGGAGGAGACATGGGCACTTAAGCCTGTTTCCCCTCATCTTTTTCCTGTTCCTCTGTTTTAAGACCTTTTAGTCCAGAGAATGTGGGGTCAGAATCATAATGGGTTGTTGTTTCAGCATTGTTTACTTCAGCAGTATCTTCCTTCTTGGGACAGGAGAAATTTGCTCTCTGGATGCAATTGCCATTGTTTTGATTGGAGTTACCAATGTTTTGGTTGTTATTTTGGCATTTTTTGCCATTGGAATTATCTTTTCCATTGCTGTTGGAGGAGAAGTTGCTGTTACATGTAGCATATTCCAAATTTGCGTGTTTTTCAGCGTGCTTGGCTTTTGCAATGAGCGCGGGCATGAAGGTGTTGGCCTCTGGACAGATGAGGGCAGAAACTGAGAGTTTCATTCTTTTGATGAATGAGCCTCTTTTGTGCACGTTTTCAGCTTATGCTGGGTTCTGGATCTTGTAATGTATCTCTTTGAATTTATTGGCATAAGCTGTGATAGTGGTTTTCTGAGGAAGATTGCTGGGCTTTATTGCAATGTCTTGGAGGGATTCAGTGACACAGAAGTTGAGGGTGATTTAAGCTTTGAGCTCTTCCCAGTTTTCAAGCTAGTTGTCAGTTTTTGAGCTGACTCAAGTGGCAAACCAGTTAGCTGCGGCCTTTTAAAGGTGCTTGCTGGCTTTCTGGACCCATTTTTTGTGGGGGATGCGCTGGCGCAAAGTTTTGTGGCTGAGTGGTCCAGCCAGTTAATAATGGTTTCTTTGTTTTTACCAAAGAACTTGTTGATATCAATGTACTTGGTGTTGGTAACTTTGCCTATGATAGGCGGTTGTGTGTTTGTTTATGGTTGTAGAGAGTACCTGTATTGAATTATCTTGTTGCATGCTTTGGACATGACCAGTCTTTCAAATATGGTGCATCCACTAAGTATATCTTTTTTATGTCATGAGCTTGGAAGTAACTTTTCCAGGTATCCTGAGATTTAGCCTGGTTTATTACGTGAGCAAAGGTGGGAAGGTTCTGTTCAGTCATTTTCTCTTTCTTTGCATAGTTAAAAAACTGTAGCTGCTACCAGTGATGAGGAGCAACTTTTTGGGAAGCTTCAAATATGGATTTAGAGAAAGAAGAGAAGTATATTTTATTGGATAATAATTTAGACTTATATAGACTTGACTGTGGCAGGAATTTAGTTAGATCAAACCTAGGGGTTGGTCATGTGCAGAATGGTTTCAAGTTGCTGGATAACTGGACAAGTTATGTGCTATTGGTTTTTTGCCATTTTCATAATGTTAAACTATATATTGTATTGGTGCCAAACCAGGCAATGACTGGATGTTATGTATGTTGGCAATGGCCAGAATACCAGTGCATCTGGCTCCTTAACAATACTATATTGTGAGAGAGGGGAGCTAAACTAACTAAGCTCAGCTTCTATCTCAGTGAGAATCCCCACCAAGATGCCACCCAGTGCAGGGCTGGGATGACTTCTCAAACAGAGGACCAAAAGGACCCAACAGGGGACATTTGGGAGAGGTATGTGCTCAGGTCCATCAAGAGCATGCCCAAAACAAGCCAGGAGGTGTACCTGGGTGGCGCTTCTGGGGTTGAGAGCATACTGTTGGGAGGGGAGAGGACCACAGTTTCCACAGAAGGGGGCATGTGGGAAACCTTTTTCTAGTGACTTATTGGCGCTTCAGTGGGAGAGCAAACTCTATATCATTACAGGTCAGACTGTGGACTAGAGTTTCCTCTGTGGAGAATAGACCATGGGCCTTTCCTGGGAGGTTGTCAAGTAGATTCAACAGGTGAGAGGGGTTATTATCTGCTATAAAGGCAGATAAGGATATATGGGTCCACAACTCAGGTGAGGTGGACCAAACCAAGAACAGAGCAGGGGACATGGTAAAGACCACAAACTTGACAACAGGGACCAACATTACTAAATCTCCAGAAAATTTTGAGGAGAAACTGAGGGTTGCAGCAGAGTAAAGGAGTAAAATTTACTAGTCTAAAGGTCATCACAAGAAAATTTGGGCTTTATAGAGGTCTTTTAATGAATTAGCTGGCTTTAACTTGGTTGGAGGAGTCTTTTACATTAATATATACGCTCAGGTGGTGAGATTAAAGCAAAAACACTGAAAATTCAAATAAATAGTAAGTTTTTATATTGAATGCTAATTAAATTCCTAGTTCAAACTCAAAAGCAAAAGTGAAACCAGGTAAACCAACTATTAACAATGCTAACAAACGTTCTAGAGGCAACAGAAGCACCAGGAAGGACCAGGGAAGAAGGTCAAGGTAAGAAAAAGCTTGAATTTTTACTAATATTTCTAAAGAAAGGACCCCAAGAGCTGGTGCCAAAAATATGTATTTAAATCAAGGACTTTAATTTGTAGCAATAGAAAAACAGGTACCCATATTGGGCTTGCTTGTATTTTAAGGGACATAAGTTGGGACCAAAGTACTTCTAGAAGCTGTGGGGCCCCCTGATTGACTGGGTGATAATTTTTGCAGCCCAGTGTCAGGGGGACTGGAGAGTTTCAGGTCAATTTCTTGAGGGCAATCTGATTGGCTGATGCCTATGCAGTATTCCTGCAGAGGAGGTGAAGCATTATAATTTGCAGCATTATATGTGTCCCCATTTGATTGGTTAGATCTAATAATATTAAGAAGAGGGCAACACCAGGCCAAATAACAATCCAAATCAATCAGCAATTCTTCCACTGTTGGATAGGGGGAACCAGATGTAGTTGGTGGGGCTTAGGAAGATTAGACCAGCATAAAACATTCATCAACAGTGTGGGCCAAGTCAGTCATGGGATTTAAAGGCTTAGCTAGACTTTGGTTCAACTTTTTGGTACACCAAGGAAAAATGGTGCGGTCCAAAGTCAAAGGGGGAAGTGAGCTTTACATATATAGTATCCTACCTTCATATCAAAAAATTATCAATCTCTTCTAAATTTTCTCATTTATCCTGTTTAATACACTTATAATAAGTATATATTCAACATTTCTATCATATAAGGGTTTGTCCTCAATCTTACGCTCTTTCATTAGGTAAGCTGGCCTAAGACTGGGTGCTTAGGATGAATAGGTACAGTAAAGACCCTAAATACATGATATAGGGGGTGCATACTTACGGTGTTTCTTTTTTCCAGGTGCAGGATATAAAGATTTGTAAAGGTAGTACTTATTAGTTAATTAAGGCTCAGATAGCCCTGTAGAAGGTTAGAAATAATACTATAAGGAGAAACTGGATTTCTTACCTTAGTGATAGGCAGAAAAATTGATGGAGATTTCATAAACCATTCTTTATTAAGCTATCAATATATTTAATGGGTCTTTTAATGGATTTTTAGCCTTTTTTGAGGGCTCAATATTATGGATCTCTATATCAATCCAAGGATATAACCAGTTGACTAGGAGCTTGATACAAGCTATTAGAGCTTCTTGGTTCTGGTAAAGCCTTATTTTAAGGCAGGGTTATCTTTTTAGTGTGAGAGCCAAATAATAATATTTCATATTATTCATTAAGGATGGGGGTTTATTTTAAAGTTATTCCCTCTTTATCCTTATATAGATAACTTTTCCCATACTAAACAAAATATTTTTCCCAAACCCCTGATAAACCATTAAACATAATGAAGGATTTGGCTCACAATTTGACAAGAGATTTTTCCTAGCATACCCATCCCAAACGGTTCCTGCTTGGTCTCAACTCTCATACCCAACACTCAAAGAAACCATGATTAATTTGGACTATTTGTTGGCTTGGTTTTGCCCCCACTTCAAACAAATTTACAATAGCCAATCAGAGGCTGCCAAATTGGAGGGTCCTAATTGCCCTGAATCACTAGTATTGTACTTGCTTGACTACCCCATCATTTCTTTCCAATCAGATTTGAGCCAGGAAATTATTCAAAAACCCTCCTACCCCCTGATGCAGGGTTGAAACGTTCCCCCTACCAGCCAGGAGGCTCCCCCTGCTCCTGCTGGCTCTATTGTAAAAGAACTTATCCTTTAAAAGTCAAACAGGCCCTCTGAGGGTCCCTGCTTGTCTATTTTACAATAAAAGGTTTAAATTTCCTGTTTTGCTTTTGAAAGCAAGTTTGAACATGGGTTTTCCTATCAATTCACTTAAAAATCCCTATTTTAAATTTTTTTAAGTTCAAAGCAAAAACAACTTTGGATTGTGTTTTCTGACCTCTAAAATCTTCCTCACAGTCTCCTTGCTCTCTGTCTGCTACCCATGTCCCCAAATCTTCTGTTTGAGCTTGTGATACCTCCTTGAGAGCTCCCAGAATATTTAAAAGCACTACTACATTTGCTTCATCCTCACAAGAACTACCATAGGATTTTGCAAATGATCCTCCCACTAGCCAAACTTGTTATTTTGAAAGTGCTTTCAATTATGCTTTTGCCGCACTCTACCTCCCCCAATTTTTGGAAAAAATTATTCTCCTTGGCTATCTTGGTTGGATACAACCCTTCAAGTCTCCTCTATATTTTGGATGATCTTCTTGTTAGGGTTTGTGGCGCTCTGGTTTCAGGGTCCTCTCTCATCAAGAGTCTTACTTCTGATGACAAGGGCTTCCTGTTAGCCCAATAAGTATTTTTTGCTCCCTCTGCAGCAGTGGGTTTGCTCTTGTTATCTGAAGCTTCCTGCAAAACCCTCCCCACTGGGCCTCCCCTAGATACCTGTCCTGTCCCCCATTAATACCCCCTGGCTGTTATCAGACATGTTATCAATGATAGTTAGTACATATTTCCCTCCAATGACCCCACCCTGTCCCTTTGGACATCTGTTTGAGCATACATCCCAGTGTTTCACTGGATGGCATCCTGGTGGACTCTTCCCCTGGCATAAGAGCCTGTAAAGTTACTCCCCCTTTAGCCTTAGAATACTATTCACTTTTTTATTAGTAAAACTCCCCAAACCCCTGCTAAACCTCTGAATTTGCTGGAGGATTTGAAACACACAGTTGATGAGATATTTGTACTGGTGTATTCTTCCCTGACGGTATTCACTAACGCCCATACCTTTTTTCCAACCTGGGAAAGATCCCTGATCAATTTGGACTACTTGTTGTCTTGGTTCTGTCCCCATTTAAAGCAACTACAATGTAAACAATCAGGACGCACTTCTGTAAAATCAACTAACTTCAATAAAGCTGGAATTAATGGCCCCCTGAAGTATTCTATAGGCACCAGCTAATCAGAGGTTGGGTTGGAAATTAATGGAAAACCCTCCAACCTTCCTGTCTTGAGTTTACAAAAATTCTCCACTAGCCAATCATATCCATCATGTTTGTCATGTGATCTTTCAAATTCCAACCATGTCCTTCAAAGCAAGACAGGGGACTTTTGGTCCCCTGCTTTTTCATTCTTTATACCAATAAAGCTTTGGAATTTATTTCAATAATTTTTGAATTTTGGGACTCCCTCTAGAGTACTCTACTTTAAAAATTATTAGTCAAAGTACTCTTCTCCCTTACTTTTGTCTTCCCTTGATGCTTCATTGCTTTTATGGTGCTCCTAAAGTTAACATTAGCACCAGTGTAAAGACTTACGCTTTACCCTCTCAAAATCCAGGTTCAAAACTAGTTGTTAGTATAGAATCATTTATAATTACCTACTTTAAGTTGAAATTCATAAAGTTTTAGCTCTACTTAAACTCAAAATCTATCTACTTGATATAAAATTTGTCTCCTTGTGTTTGTTTGTGAGATAAGACTTCCAGGTGCTCTCCTTTTGGATTTAACTGGCAAAAAGTGGTCCTGTCTTCTGGTTCCATTTGTTCTGCCTATAAACACCTCTCTTAAGGCCCTCTAATTAATTGTACCTACTGAAAATGCTAGTACCATTAGTTAAGTTTGTGGTTTTCACCTTGTTGCCTGTTTTGCTCCTAATTTGGACCATTTCTCCTAATCTCTGGGAGTGGATTTCCTCCTCTGTGCATCAAGTGGGGGACAATCTCTCTCATTTTCTGAACTTTGTAGAGGGTCTCCCCAGCAGGAACCAAGATCTTATGGTCTCTTGGGAATATTTAGTGAAAAGTCTCACTTGTAATGACTTGGGCCTGTTCCTTCCTGACCTGCGCCCCAATGAGTCCCATGGAGTAGATCCCTCTATGTATTTCCCTGAGGTGGAGGGACCTCAACCAATTCCATGGGTTTCCCCTGTACTCAAGGAGTATGCTCCCCAGCGCACTCCCTGGTTGTTGGGTGGAATGACGTTGATGGCTCTAAACTCATACTTTCCTCAACTATCCTATATGTCCTCTCTTTGGACCCCTGTTTGAGTGATCATGCTAGTATTGCACTTGAAGATATCCTGGTGGGCTGTTCCCCCGGGATGAGAGCCAAACTTAGTTAGTTTAGCCCCCCTCTCACATAGAGCCAAGCTTAGTTATTTTATCTCTCCTTGCTCACAGGTGAGACCATGAAGCCAAAAGAATCTAGATCATCATGCCCCTCTCTGGTGCCATTGGCCAATTAGGTTTTAGCCTAGCTGAGGCCCTGGCTGATTCTGGATTCTTTTGAGGTCTTTTTGACTTTTAGCAGCATAGTTTTTAAGGCTAGTGGATACTTAGCTTGGCTTTTCTACTGGTTTTAGGTCTGAGTTAAGACCCAGGAATTATTTTGACCCTTCTGAGCAGCCCACAATTGATTAATCAATCTTATTTAGCCACATGCACTTTTTTCTCTGAAGCAGAAGCTGCAGAGCCAATGTTGGTATTGGCCATGGCATATTAGTCTAAGGCACTGATAATAAAATTGAGCTCTCTGATACAGTTATCTCCTAGCTGTGAGGATAAAAAATCAATTTTTCCTAAAAGATGAACTCAATATCAGGGCCTCTTCATGACTCCTGTGCTCTACTGGCTGGTGAGCTATTTGGATGTTAATCAAGTGATATAACTAGATACAGAACTGTATCTAACTTTATAATATAGGAGATTGTATTTTCTCATATGGGAAATATCTCAATATAGAGAATGAGCAGGTTTATTAGGCCAGTCAGTACAAGGTATTTTGGGCTAGCATGGTCTTTTAAGACTAATTTAGCCAATATTTCAGAGAAGATGAGATTTCAAACTTTGAATAGGGTGAAGAAGTGAATGAATACTCTATGAATCAGTCAGTGTTAGGTTTTCTGTTGATATAGTATCAGGATTTTGGGATATTTACTAATTAACAGATTCAACCAATTAAAGCAGGCAAGCTGTCAATCACTCTTAGGAATGGTTTCAACAGAATGATACAAGCTGTGGGCTGCAGGATCAATGAATCAACAATCAAATCATATCCTGGCATCAAAAAATTCATGCATTGTAATCAATGAATGGAACATTCAATTACTGCTTGTTAATTAGAACTCATCTACAAGCACCTCAAAATTCACCACATAATAATTACTATTATAAACTTTAATTATATCCTAGAATTGGAGGACCATCATATGGACTGTCATCTGCATTATGTTTAGAAGAGTCCACCATGGACTGGGCCACCAGGCCAAACACTCTAAGATAAAAGGCTCTGAGCCTATTGTATTATAGTAGCTCTGATTAGATACAGTATAGTGGAACAATTACCTCTGTGAACTAGTAGCCAGTCTGGCTAGCTAGCCCTGGAACGTGGCCCAGGTAGACAACTACTCTGCTCAGACCAAGGGATAGTTGTACAGCACCAGAAAGAATACTGAGCTTTAGAAGTTGTCAAGCAAACTTCCATCAAAATCACCCCAAAAAGGATGGACCCCCTGTTGTGTTGCTCTAATGCTATAGTCTCTACTTAGTGTTGTAAGCTAACTTGGAAACCCGCGGCAGCCAGGCCACTTTAAAGCCAGTCCATTAGAATAAAAGACTGATGATTCTGTACTGACTTGATAATTGATCCAAGTCATTTTTCCTTAATATTATCCTCTCTTAGGCTTTATTATTAGAGAAAAAGATCATACTGTTGTCATACAGTATTAATTCTTATAGTTAAGTATAGAGACAACAACTATGAACCTATACCCAGAAGTAGGAAGAAATGTCCCAAATCCTCTGGGCCTTGAGCCTTGTCAGACTTGCTACTTCTGATGACAAAAAATATTCTGGGCCACAGGATATACCAAAGTCACAGGTTCTCTGTACTTTCCTAATGTTAGAAGACTTAGGAGATCATCTGGTGGATGATAAAATACCACAGTCCACGGATTTATGACATATAGTTAGGCTGTGATAAAAAGTATTGACATTTGTATTTAACCCATGATTAAGTACCTTTGTAATAATCTAGTGGTGCATTGGGAAACTCATACACATAGCATAGGTTTAGTGGTCTGGTGGGAAAGAGAGAATACTGAAAAAGACTATGATGAGGTCTTTTAATGTGGGAGCCTTTATTTAGGGTCCAAGTTATAGGGAGACCACAAACAGTCATGAAATGAATCTCCTGGATCAATGGTCTATTACAATCTTTATTAGTAAATGATAATACTAAAATGTCAGAAGGGTGAGAATTTTATACATGGTCCCTTGATAAAAGTCTGATCAGGCCAACCAGAGATAAGCTGGTCTGGTAATATTTAGTATTTGGATTAGAGGTACCTAGTAATATTTCAACACCATTCCTATGAATCAACTTTTGATGTTATTTTGGGAATTTCAAAATATATTTTTCTTGTGAAATTTTAAATTGATGTCATAATGTTGGGGATTAGGTGATAGAATTGGGGGCAGGAAGATATTCTGTCAATTTTTTTTGCAACAGATTTTCTGTCAAATTTGAGCCAACTATTTTTCTTCTTATGTAAAATATTTGACTTTAAAATTAAAACAAAAAATTAAATATATTCTATTTGCTAATAAAAGCTATTCTTTGAACATATAGCTATTTTTATTTATTATTTTTCCTTTAAGAGACTTGATTTTAAATCTTTACCTTATAAAAATCTAATAAATTAAATCAACTGACATAAAATAAGAAATTTAAAAGTTGTAAATAATAATTTTTATAGGATATAATTTCTTTATTTTTATTTTTTTTATTTTTTATTGTTACAAAGTTAAATATTTTACATATGAAGAAAAAACAGTTGGATCAGATTTGACAGAAAATCTGCCGACAGAAAAAAATTGATGGAATATCTTCCTTCCCCTATAATCAAGGATGTCAGAAGTAAGGTAGATATTGGAATATTATGACAGCTGATCTTGGTGATTCTTATCTTCCTGATATCTCTTCTTATTAGCACATGGCTGAGATTCACGGAATTACATCACCTGTGTGGCCATCTGTGGCTAAAGCCCTAAGGCCACATTTATTAGACTAGTTGTCTGGGGTTAGGCCTTGGGATCTAGATTAAACAGTCAGTTCTGGATAGGTTTAACTTTTGGTGCGGAGTTCACTAGCTTGGATTTTGCTCTTATAAAGGATTAAACAGGTTTCAGCTGCCTAACCTCAGACATCACATCTTAGGTTGGGAGCCTAGAAAGAAAGGATGACTTCTCTAGCATCACTGGTCAAGGGTCATTCCTATTTATAACTTGTGTCATTTTGCCATGATCATTGTGGTTTTAAAGCTCTTTTTTAGTTTGGTTCCTGACCTGACCCTTTATAGATCCCAGGTTTGATTTGTGATCTTCTTTTTTTTAGATTTTTGAAGCCAGCTGCATTTTTGTTGGCCACTCACAACATCCAATATGGGTTTGCAGCCAATGCTGGATCTGGCATACAGTACAATTTTTTGTATTGTTATTGACACCATCATATTATTAAAACAGGTTTGTTTGTTAAGGCCTGATTTGGGGCAATTCTAGGTTTACAATAGACTTAGCAGGTTAAGGGTCTGTTTCCTGATTTTTTTTATTAATAGTATGGTAAAAATAAAGGTTGAGGAAGGAAAAGCTAATATTTACTTAGTATAAGCATGCATATGATGAAAGAGGTACTAGTAAAACTGACATTGTGTATCTTTATTTTAAATTCTAAAGCTTGGCATATTAATATATCAGACTCAATAGAAAAGCAAAATCCATTGGATAGAGCACATACTTCTGAGCTCAAAGCCTGTGGAGGGGCTATTTGAAGAAAACCTAACAAACTTATGTCTTTTTAAAAATCTTTTACATCAAGGCCAATACTTGGCAAGCTGTTTGGCATAAAAGTCTTTTTATGAGACCCATAAAGGAAAAGCTTTAAGAATAGTGGGTTAAGAGGCAAATATGAATAGAAAAAGTAATCTTTGTCAATTATATTTACCACAACATTAGTGTAAAGAAGAAACAACTAGCTAAAACATTACATTTGTTGTGAATATACTTCTGAGAAGTATAACAAACAAAATAAAGGGGGAAATTAAGAAGAGAATGATACTTTATTGATATGAGTTTAAGTATTATATAGTATCATAGGAAGCCACATACTGTCCAAGTACATCATGTCAGACCTGGGACTTACCCAAGTAATTGTTCCATTTAGGATTTGAAAGGTTTGATCCCTGTATTAGATGGGCAATTGATAAGAGTGCTGCCAACTTAATAATCAGTCAGGGAATTACTTCCCCAAGAGGGAGTAATCATAGATATTGCGGCACATTTTTGAATTAGAAACAGAATGCAAGTATTAAGCTTGAAAAGAATTTAATGTTTATTTTAAAGTTGCAATACAAAATCAAAATATAGATGCAGTAAAAAATATAAATACATGAACTGCTTGGCTCAGCAAGGTCTCAATCCTGCCATTCTGGCAGTAAAACTACTTCTTTGAAAAAACATCTATGTGAAAAATTCTAGTTTCAACAATAGTAGCTTATAGTACATAGAGAATTAAGCCATTTTGCTTTTATTCTCTTTTCTGCTTTAGCTATGAGGTTTATCTTTATGTGAGTAATTTTTTAGATTATTTTTTGGGTCCATACTAATTTAGAAAGTACCTTAAACTCAACATGATCTACATCATTTATTTCAAGCATCCTAGATGCTTGTAAGGGGATTCACTTAAACTTAAATAATGTATTTAAAAAATGACAAAACCACATTGCTCCCCAAATAATTAAGTTTTAGTATTTATGAAACTTAATTCTTTTGGCTTCTTTATAAAAGCTGAATTGCTTTCCAGTAATAGAATTCCAAAACTATATCAAGGCTTCTATCATCAGTAGAAATTAATATATATGAGTGAGTCTGTCTGTCTGTAATGTTTCCTCAAGTAGTCTCAAGCCATACAGGATTTGACTGAATTGATTTTTATATAATATTTAAATATAAAGTTGATTATTAAGCCAAAAGCTCAATTTGGCTCATCCTTACATTCAATTCCTTACATGTTTGTTGAAAGCATGAAGATTAAATTTAGTGGAGTATGGTCTAAACTATGTCAACCTGAGAATATAGCCCACTCAAACCTAAATAAATTTTTATTTGTCACATGATTTTTAAAGCAGTAGCTAACCTCATACAGCCATATCAAAGAGGTTTATATGTATAGATTACCCGACTCTAAAATGGGTGGATTAAAATTTGAAAGGAAGCAGCAGCTATTTAAGATCCTTTTATATGATAAGATGCTTAAACTTCTTACTTAGGATTGAATTAACCAAAGAAAAGAGAGTTTGATCAATGTCAGGAATTTATACTGACTTTGTTCTACCTTGAATATCTTGGCGCCTGCTAAGCCATCTATTAGAGAAGCTTCCAATATTACTAGCAGGCTTAATTGATCTGAGAAGCCTCTGTGAAGTAGATTTGGATCACTTATTACAAGAACAACCAGGAATACTATAGACTCCAATTATGTCTGGTTCCTGATTGGCTAGAGTTATTCTGGAATACTCTAGCAAACTGCCGGGTTAGTTATTATGTGTTTCTCCAAGGATCAAAAGAATGTGTCCAATTTGTACTAGCAAACTGCCAGTGCCATTGCAAATCCATGCAAGAAAGGTTGCCCAGGAACAAAGTATCATGCGCTAAAAATAGAGTCATAAATTAGCGCTGCCACCGCCGGCAATGCTAATAAATTATGTATCACTCTATGGCAATTAGTACCCAGCACAGGGTACTATGATATGGAATCCCATGACATTACATGGATGCCTAACTCTGGGGGTTGATGCTGGAGGTCTGGGGATGAAAAGACTACCAAGCAAAAGTGTTACAAAAGTAACAGTTTTGAGGCCCCAGGCGGGTATTGAACCTGCTCCTAGCCACCAGGCGGGGCTAGCGGGTGGGAGAGATTTTCCCACACCTGGATTTTTGCTTTTCAAAACAAATCCAGGTGCGGGAACCATTCCCGCCCTGGTGGTAGCTGAGGGGCCTGCTTTAGGCCCCAAAAGCTACGCCCAAGCCTTGGTGGGTTTGGCTGTGCCTGGGCAGGCTATTTTTAACTGCCCAGTAAACCCATATCAAGCCCACCCTCCATTAAGTAATTTGGGGTCCCCAATTGGGGACCCTTTTTTTAATCAAGTTCTTTGGGCTCAAGAGAGCCTGTCAAGCCAGTCCAAAAATGATAATCAAATTAGAAAACCCCCAAAACCCCAGAAGCCAAACCTGCCAAAATCAATGACCAGCCAAGCCAAGATGGATCATCAGAAAGCCAAACAACTGTTCCTGAAAACCACAAAAATAACCATGAAGCATCCAACTAAACAGCAGAACCTGAGATGCCAAGCCTTGCCACACAGGTAGCATCAGAAGAATACCTAGAGGCACCTGCATGTGAGTAAGTATATAAATCAGAAGCACTTGAAAAAGTTCTGTATTGTCATCCTTACCAATTAAAGTTGTTATGAACCTTTGGTTTACCAATCTGTTTCCATACCAATTTTTGATACTCTTCCATCTGCATACACCCAAGCGTCAGTACCCACCCACTGGGATAGATAGCCAGACTCCAGTTGACAAACCCAAAGCTTTTGACTACTACCGTCTACCCAACGCTCCATTTGGCCCTGTGCATTTCACTGAGTATCCCGCCAATCCTGACCACAAACCCTGGACATTGGAAGACTTGCAGTGGTACACCTGCCCAAACACTCCCAAGGAACCCTACCAAATTGTCTGTGACGGCAAAGCAATCACCATCTACCATTTGATCTTCAACAGGAAGTACAACAATCCTGCTGCCTACTTGGTCCCCATGGAACCGCCCCCAACACCCAACCCAACCATCTCAACCCCCCCCCACTTCTGATGCCATTAGCCAGAGTAGTCAATTCCTGGGAGTGCTTTACCTGGCGCTCGCAGGATTGATTGACTCTGCCTTGCCAGCAGCTGGACCTTGGGCTGTGGCTGGGAAGGCTCTTTCCTACCTGGTAATGTTAGGTCCCATCATTTGTGGGCCATGCCAGTACCTGCTTCAACTCCTCCCTCACCTGCTGGAGCTCCACGGTACTCCTGGTATCCTGACAAAGAGTTAGATGCGCCAGATGATCTTATCCTGACAAGAGAGCACTGACTCTATAAAAGCCCTTCCATTGGACTAATGGAAGGCAGACAATACTACCAAGATCCTACTGTAGAACCTTTTCACAGTAGAAGAAGATATTCAAGTTTGAAGACCATTGTCAGTACTCAAAGAACTAGCAAGCTGCCTGTATAGAAAGCCACTTGGAAGTTGCCTCCCTAGGACGTTGCTAGCTGTTTCCTTGCCAAGGAAATGCCAGATGTTGCAAGTAACACTTGTTGCCATACAAGCTAACTATCAACACAATGACTAAGATTACTCAACTACCCAACAAAGTGAATTGTAATCAGACCACCAGGTCTGAGAGCAGAACCAAAAGTTCTGACAGTGGTGCTCACTTACAAAATGAGTTACCTGCACTGTCTGTTGTTGGCAAGTCTTTTCCCTACCACCCCAGCTTTGTTGATAAGTATGGGGTCTACATGGAAACCAGCAATGCAGAACAGGATGCATCCTTCCACTTGGAGATTGCTCCCTACCAGGTACCAGAAGTGCCAGTGGACAAAATCAACCTTGACGTCACTGGTACAATGGTACAATACAAACCAAGGAACTACACCATTGAAGATTTGCGGTCACTTATGGACGCCTTGATGCAAGGCTATAAATACACTAGTGACAAACAAGAGGATAGTGATTACACCCTGTTTACTACTGTGAGATCCTCTGAACACTTGTGGTCAACTTTCAGAAGTTATCAGGAGGCCAGTAGCATGCAGCTTGGCCTACTTCTGAAAAGAGAAGGTGTCAACAGAATAACCAATGTTCTGTTGTACTTTGTGCACCCTGCTATCAAAAATTTTCAGCGCTTGGTGGCCCACCAAAACCTCAACCTTGAGGAGTTGAGTTGTTTCAGAATCAAAATTCAGCACACTTGCACCACCCTGGTCCACCAGTTGAACTCCAGCTTCCACACTGTGTAACAGGCTGTGGGTAGCATTAATTAAGCTGCTTCTTCCGCACACTATCATTTAGATGAGATAGTTTCACAGTTCAACAATCAGGTAGTACAAGTGGTGGCTGGAATCCTCAATTCCTGCGGTCTGACCCCTCAATGGGCTTCAGATGTAACCCGTCACAGTGTTAACCTGGCCAAGAAGGTATGCTTACTGGCCTGCCAGTCTAGCTTGGACGAGATAGCAGATCAACAGGATAAGCTTCACAGCATGGTCTCAGAAAATAGTGCACGCCACAAGGAGCGCCAGAACGAGATCAATGCCTGGGTGAACAAACTGGTTGAGAAAGTGAACAAAATGAAGGGAAAGTCAGCTTCTTCAGATAGCTCCCCAATCTTGGATCAGACTTAAGACCAGCACACCTGCTGCCTTAATCACAAAGCTTATACCAACAACAAGTATGACTTATGTGAAACTTTGGAGACCGTCTGTGCCCTGATAAACCAGCTTTACCAGGACTTGGAAGACAACCACGCTCAGGTTGCTGCCCTTGAACACAAGCTGGACGCCTACAGTAAATGTTTATATCTGCTAGCTTTAACTACTCTGCTCATGGAAAGAAACCATAGCATTCTCTTGGAGCAGGTGCAATCTAATGACGCTGCCAGAAAGGACTTTGAGGCTAACATATCAGCAAGACCCAGTAGATTGGAACAGGCAATGCTATCTAATAACAGCTTGTCTGTAGAGGATAAGCAGAGCCCTGTCCCAAACTTTTCCCCTGAGCAACAAAAGGTGACATCTCCTGAATTTTTTGACTTTACCTCCAATCATGGTACAGATGATGGCATAGGGACCTGTTGCGTTCCCATAGGAGTTGCTGCCACTCACTCCACTCCACTGACTGGTCTTTGCCCCGTCAAACCAGTAGTGGAAACTTGTGAGGAAACAACCATCCCTGATCACAAGTTCAAGCCTTTGAACTTGCTGACCTTTGACCAAAAGGGTAAAATTAAACCATTTATTCACCTCTTAAAAATTTCAATGTGTGGAGCTTCAGACCACATGAAGGCAATGGCTCTGATCAACGCATTAGACCCCGCCAGTGTGGACGTGATCATGCCTCAACTTCCAGCAGAAGAATGGTCTTATGAGGATGCAAAAAATTGCAGTGATTGAGGAATTTGGCAGTGAAACCAAACTGCAATCAAGGAAGGCTGAATTCAGTAATTTTGCTTTCAAGAAATATGAGAGTGTATAAGATTTTGCTGACCACTTCTATCACAAAGCACAGGTACTCCTGGGACAGAAGTACTTACTGACTTGGACTGCCGCATCACAATTAGTAGAGCTCTTCAGCTGTATAGAGAGCTCCCCAATGTGATGTTCCTGGTACTTGACCAGGCCAACAACACCCAGAAGATAACCAGTTATCTGGGTCAGCTTGGGGCCCAATTTGACGCCCCCAACAAAGGAATGGCCAGTTGCAATGGGTCAGAAAATTGATGAAGAAACCAGGATTGCAACAGATCTGCCAATCCACCTAAAGGGGAGGAGGATACTACCGCAAACCCCCTGGAGAGGTGAAAACCTATAATTCCAACTTTGCCTGCCAAAAGTGCAACAAAAAGGGGCACTGTGCAAGTCAGTGTCAGTCTAAAGGCAAACCTCTTGGGGTCAATTTAGTAGTAGATACCAATGAGAAGAATCAGGGAAAAGCAAAGGCAGGCCAGTAATGGAATATACTGCACCTGTCATTCCCTTGATTATTCCAAAAGAACCTGACAGAGATAAACTAGAGAAGCCCGCCAAGATTGCCACCAAGACTTCCCAGACCACTAAGGAACCCGCCAAGAACGCCGCCCAGATGAAAGGATCTCCTGGATACTTTGCTCTTAGTTAAGACTTTGATGAAGATCCTTTTCGCTGATTGGTAGCCAATGACCTGTACGCCATCCCTGCCCACGGAAGAGATAGACCCCAGAAGACTACTGCCAACACAGTTGAGGTAGTCTCCAAACCCTATGCCGCGCAAGTACAGGAAACTTGCTTGAATGAGAGCCCAAATATATCCAGTGACGTTCACAACCTTAAAGGCATCCAACTGGCAATGCCGCTCAAAACTATTGAGAGCAACTCCCCTGAAATTGGGCATAGTCTCAAGCAATACTTTTACACCTTGGCCCCTCTTGGGATTCTCCTATTAAATTTACATTCTGAAACTTACTCCGAGTGTACATATGCTGACATTTCCATTAACAAGGTGAAAGTAAGAGCTATAATTGACAGTGGAGCACCAATTAATATAGCTTCAACCTGCCTGGTCCAAAAACTACAACTGGCTCCTGATATTGCGCACAATAGAGTCTATGGCACCGCTGGCCTACACACCACGACTTCTGAAGAAGAATATAGTGCTATCCCAATGCAATTTGGATCTATAGCTGTCTTTTCTCACACTGTTGTCCTACCCAGTCAAAACTACAACGTTTTGATTGGAACTGCCTTCATGCAAAAATATGGTGTGAAGATTGATATGTAAAATGACATCTCCACCATATTGAAGCAGACCATCCCTCTATATTTCACCAAAGACGTCGTCAGTGTCAAAGAGAAACTGACAATTGATTTAGCATACACGGACAGGATTGTAGTGGTATCATATGAGAAGAAGGGAAGAAAGAGCAAAAAATTGCTAACCCAGATAAAAGAGTATAAAGGTATTCCACTGCGCTCTCTGGTAACCTTCACTCTCAAGTCTGATACAAAGTATGTCGTACCAACAGGATTGACCCTGGAAATCCCTAAAGGCTTATATGATAAAATACATCAGCCCTGGGGAAGATCAAGGTTTGAACCCTGCGTAGCGCCTGGTATAATTATACCAGGACATGGAGAAGTGCATATCCTACTTGCCAATCTGCAGGATCACAACATCCACGTAAAGAAACATCAGATAGTAGGATCTTTGCATCTTCTGCCAATTGAGGAATTGGCCAGCTTCAAATGTATTGGGGACCTATCAGAAATGGGGCTACCTGATCAGGTCAAAGCCAGTGCCTACATGACTACCCCACTTTCCAACCTGTCCTCTTTAAATCAAGAGCAACAGGAATAATCAAGTGCCCTGTTTGAGAAGTACAGGTGCATCTTTTCTGAGGATGACTTTGACTTAGACTGTGCAGCGGATGTCACCCATCACATTGAAACTGGTGACAACAAACCAATTTGACTCCGCCCCGTTTGAAAATCAAAGGCCAGCAAGGAGACTATCAATGAGGAAATACAACAGCTCCTGGATAGAGGAATGTTGGTTCCATCAAAAAGTCCCTGGGCGTTGCCCATTCTTATAGTAAAAAAGAAGGATGGAAGTAACCAAGTAGTCTAGACTACCGACACCTAAACCGTACCACAAAGAAGGACTCCTACCCACTGCCAAGGATTGATGACGCCTTAGACCGCCTGGGAGGTGCAAAGTTCTTCTCTGCCATGTATCTGATTTCCAGGTATTGGCAGGTTGAACTCCCCCCAGAAGAACAAGAGAAGTGTGTCATTATCACTTTGCAAGGCCTCTTTCAACCAACGCAAATGCCCCAAGGATTGTGTAACGTCCTGGCCATGTTCCAGCAAGCTATGGATACCATCCTGGGAGATCTCAAGTTGTCCTGCGTCCTTGTGTACCTGGATGATATTAGTGTCTTCTCTAGGACGTTCACAGATTATTTAGAGCACTTGGAAGCTGTCTTTAAGCAACTTTCAGACGCCAACTTGAAGATAAAACCTAGGAAGTGCCAGTTCTTTAAGGACCAGCTCAAATACTTAGGTTTTGTAATTGACACCAAAGGACTACAGCCACAACCTGCCAAGATTGAGGCCATCACCAAGATGAAGACTCCAAAGAGCAAAATGGATATCCAGGTGTTCCTAGGCACAATAGGTTATTATTGCAGGTTTATTCCAGATTTCTTGCAAACAGGTGAACCTCTTTTTCATCTGCTTAAAAACAGAGTACCTTTTACATGGACCTCTGCCTGCCAGCCTGCTTTTGACTCACTACAAACCAGACTGTCCAGCAGTCCAGTGCTTATGTATCCCAACTTTACTAAGCCTTTTGTGATACATACCAACACTTCCCTGAGTGCGCTTGGAGCAGTATTGTCCCAGAATGACAATGATGGAGAAGAACATCCAGTTGCCTACGCCAGTTGCTTCTTGGATATTCATGAGCAAAATTACACGGTGACAGAACGTGAAAGTTTGGCAGTAATATATGCCTACAAACAGCTACAGTTGTATCTTCATGGAGTTCACTTCACTGTGGTTACGGACCACGCCAGTCTAAGTTGGCTTCAGAATCCACAAGAACCAGAAGATTGCTTAGCACAATGGGCTCTAAAAATGCAGGCATTTGACTATAAGATAGTACACCGGCCAGGAGAAAAGCACCTGAACGCTGACTGTCTATCCAGACTCTCAACTGTTAATATTGTATCATCACAGGCCAATATACTGTATGATAAGATGTTAACTGGCCAGTTCAAAGACAAGACTGATGAGATCCAGGCCATTCTCCAGGAACTGATGAAGGAATGCAGAGCAGAAGATGGTAAACTATACAAATAACATCAAGGAAATAAGTATGTTTTCCCCTGCTCCTCCAAAAGATTGTCCCTGATTATGACTGCCCATAAGGTTGTAGCCATGGCGGCCTCCAAAAGACTGTATATCAATTACAGCTCCACTACTATTGGGAATCTCTGCTGTTTGACACTAAGAAAACCCTGAATTGTTGCACAGAGTGCCAACACAAGAAGCCATTTGTACACAAGCATCAATATAAGGCTGCCGAGCCCAAATTTGCTTGGCATACTGTCAGCATTGACGTGGTTAGCCCCCTTCTGATGTGTGTTGACTGGCTCAGATACATAAATGTAGCCATAGATCACCTCACCAAATGGGTAGAGGTGAAATCTCTTCAGCACGTCAGCGCAGAGGCTACTGCAAGGTTCATCTTAGAGCAAATTATTTACCAACATGGTTGCCCACAATTCATTCTCATGGACAATGGCACTAATTTCATGGCCAATGTTATTCCAAAGCTTAATGAGCTCATGGGCGTAAGGGGAGTGCTCTCTACCCTGTACCATCCAGAAACAGACAGGATGGTCAAGAGAGCAAATGTGTGAGAGAGGGGGGCTAAACTAACTAAGTTTGGCTCCCATCCTGATGAAACAAACCACCAGAATGCCGCCCAGTGGAGGACTGGGATGACCGCTCTAAGAGAGGACCAGAAGAAGGACACTGGAGACAGGTGAGGGAAGTAGGAGTTCAATCCCATCAACACAAGACCAGTGATCAACCAAGGGGCACAAGAGGGAGCGGGAGGGGACACCTTGAGAACCTCAAGGGGGACCAAATTGCTCTTTTCCAGGCTGGGGAGGGAAGGCATTCATGTTTCTCTCCTTCAGAGGAGGACAAAATATAATCAACAACATCCAAATCTAGGTCATCACACATCAAACTTTTCACCACAGCCTCTCCAGAGAGGAGGAGATCACTAATAAAATTCAGAAGGCTAGCAGAATCTCCACTCAAAAGCCGGGCGGAGGAGAAAATTCTTGCCCACAAGTCTGATGAGGTGGACCACAAGAGCAACAAGAAGGGCGCCAAAGAAAACACCACAAATTTTATGGCTGGGAGTATCATGGCTACAATTCTCACAAAATTAGGAGGAGAAAGGTGGTATTTCTTAAGCTGCAGGCAATTAATTCTATACTAGCAGAGGTAGTCACAAGTAAGAGCCGGGCAGGAGCAACAGAGTGTGTTTGGGATAGCTTGGATGTGAACTCGGGAGTCTTGTGTAGTTTGAGAAACAGAAGCGGGTTCAAAAGCAGGAAATTCAAAGAAAATTCAGTAATAAAGTAAGTTTTATATTGAAATTTGATTGAAACTTTAGGTTTGAGAATGGTTTTCAAAAGCAAAAGTAAAGTACAATGGCTACTATATGCCAGAGCTTCACCAGTAGGCCTCAGAAGAGATGCTGGGTTCAAACCAGGAGGATATAAGGTAAGTTTCAAGGAAACAACTAACACTTTAATCTTTAGATAATATGAACTCAAAACAGGGTTTCAGTCCAATCAAATAATAAAAAAGTGCAACAACCAAACTTTAATAAAATGGACAATAGACAAACAGAGGACTGGTGGTCCCCTTGCTGTGCTAAAAGGAGTGAGTTGCAGGGGAGGAAAATCACACAACTCCAGGGCTTGAATCCAATTGGCTGGTGAAGAAAGTTTGCTGATCAGAACCAAGAGGACTGGAAAGTTTCCCATTAATTTCTGCGGTCTCATCTGATTGGTGGAGGGAACTCCAGGCATCTGAAATTTACTTGAGTTTTTGGGCATTGATATGGCATCACCCAATTGGTTGGATCTGATAGTTTTTAAAAGGGGGTGACACCACACCAACAAATAGTTCAAATTAACCAATGTTTCTTCCCAGGTGGGCAATCAGAGGCAATGAGTCCGCGGGGTAGGCCAGGAACAAATCTTTCATCAACTGTGTGTGCTAAATTCTCTAAAGAATTAAGGGGTTTGGCTGATCTTTTTAGGCCTTTCCTAGTACATCTGGGGAAAATAGTGTGATCTAATGCCAAGGGTGGCAGTAAATTTACAAAATGGCACCTTGGTGAATATCCTTCAAAAACTGGCAGATAAGTGTACCTCCGAGTGGTACTTTTTCCTGCCAGCAGCCGTGTTTGCATATAACATCTCTATACATAGCACAACTAAGTTTTTGCCCTTCCAGCTCATGTATGGTCAGCACCCTGCCATACTGCCAATCCTGTTCTCCGCTATGGGCAACCCTGGGGAGATCACCTACAACCAGTACATGACAAAGTTGACAGATACATTAATTAAGCTTCAGGCTGAAGCTTTCACAAAGATTACGCTGGCCAGAACAAAAGGACAACAGCTAGATAATTCCAAGTGCTGTGCTCTGCCAGAGTTCAAGGTTGGCACTTGAGTTTCCTATCACAATAAAGTAATAGGAAGAGCACACAAACTTGACACCATTTGGAAAGGCCCATTTGAAGTCATTGAGCGAACAGGACAAGACACCTATACCATCAAGGATGTTTTGGATGGGTGACTCATTAATAGAGTCCACACAAGGTTCCTAAAACCTTTCCACACTTTGCCAAATAATAGCATCAAAGTAGCTTTCTATATTTCTAAGAAAATACAAATAAAGATTTTTGAACTTGATTTTATTAGAAAATAGTGAAAAGAGGCAAGGCTAGAAATTGCCCTCTTGGTAGTCATCATTGTCATTGTTGTCTTCTTCATCTTTGTCTTTGTCTTCTGTCTCCTCCTTGTCCTCATCGGAATCCTCGTCTTGGTTGACCGGGCTGGCGCGTCAAGGCCCGGATGTCACCACTGACATTTCAGGCTCTGAGTCCCCAGCCAGAAGCGCCACATCACGGGGTAAAGATTTGAAGGGAAAGCAATGGCTTTCTACAAATAGGAAGACAGCCACACACAACCACAACTTCTTGTGGGCAGGAGAAAGATGCAAAAAGTTAACCAGGGGCAGAGAAATGGACTCAAAGTCCCAGCCAACCCGCCAGAGGCCACCCTCAAGGGAATAGCCACACCCCAGAATAAGGCAATTCATGATAAAATCATCAATGGAAAGATATTTATCTGGGAGTATTGCCTTAATGTTACCAACAGTGTTGCAGAGTTTTTTCCAGTGCACAGCTATCCTGGCAAAGCTGCCCTGGAGAAAGCAAAGGTCAGGGGTCAACATGACATTCCCACAAAAGACCATGGCTTGCATCACGGCTTTCTGATCCCCATTGTGGAAGGCATCCCAACACCGGCAGACTACCTTGCCAAGACGACTGTCCCGCTGATCTGGTTATCCACCTGCAGCTTCTGATAAAATGACAGAAGCGGGGGAAGATGCTAAAACCAGTATTGAATTATCTGGTCAGCAATTTGGATGACGAACCCTCAATCCAAGCCATTCACAGGTTCACTTGTACAAGAGACGTCAACAAGGTCAAGAAGGTCATGGTTTAGGCGCTCTGCCAACATCTCATTATCCACGGAAAAGAGGCCAAAACTTGAGGAAATGATACATGCCTTTAAGTCTGGCCAGGGTCTTTTCTGAAGGACAACAAAGAGGAATTGACACACAATTTGAAGCCAGAGAAAAGGACACCACAATCAAAGTTGGGCATATCAATTTGATATTGGACAGTTGGCAGGTCGCCAACTGAAGCCTGTGAGGCCAAAGACCCCTGAACCAAAGCTCAGGTATCAATGGGCTGCTCCTCTGAAGTAGCCAAGGGGATGTCCACGCCCCGCCAGATTGGATCTTTGTGGGCTGGCTGTTTGGACGGGGACTTGGGTGCTTGGCGTGCCTGCTTACGGGGAGGCTCATCATGACTCATACCAGTAAATATTGTACTGGTATCCCTGTTCCAAAGCCCGCAAATATATGCCTTCTTGGCATCATAAGACATGGCCTGGAACAGGGCCCAATCAGAAACTGACATGGCGGCAATGATGCCACGTGCATCAGTCACATGGGAGGTATTGGAAGCTTTGGTTGGTTGTGACATGTTGATTAAAATTTTTCTCTTGACAGTATAACTAAGTCAAGTTAGGGGAAATGTCAGGAATTTATACTGACTTTGTTCTATCTTGAATATCTTGGCAGCCTGCCAAGCCATCTATTGGAGAAGCTTCCAATATTACTAGCAGGCTTAATTAATCTGAGAAGCCTTCATGAAGTAGATTTGGATCACTTATTACAAGAACAACCAGGAATACTATAGACTCTAATTATGTCTGGTTCTTGATTGGCTAGAGTTATTCCGGAATACTCTAGCAAACCGCCGGGTTAGTTATTATGTGTTTCTCTGAAGATCAAAAAGAATGTGTCCAATTTGCATTAGCAAACCGCCAGTGTCATTACAAATCCATGCAAGAAAGGTTGCCCAGGAACAAAGTATCATGCGCTAAAAATAGAGTCATAAATTAGCGCTGCCACCGCCGGCAATGCTAATAAATTATGTATCACTCTATGGCAATTAGTACCTAGCACATGGTACTATGATATGGAATCCTATGCCATTGCATGGATGCCTAACTCTGGAGGTTGATGCTGGCGATCTGGGGGTGAAAAGACTACCAAACAAGAGTTAGATGCGCCAGATGTCTTATCCTGGCAAGAGAGTGTTGGCTCTATAAAAGCCCTTTTATTGGACTAATGGAAGGCAGACAATAATACCAAGATCCTACTGTAGAACTTTTTCACAGTAGAAGAAGATATCCAAGTTTGAAGACCATTGTCAGTACTCAAAGAACTAGCAAGCCACCTGTATAGAAAGCCGCTTGGAAGTTGCCTCCCTTGGACATCGCTAGCTGTTGCCTTGCCAAGGAAATACAAGACATCACAAGTAACAATTGTCACCATACAAGCTAACTATCAACACAATGACTAAGATCACTCAACTACCCAACAAAGTGAATTGTAATCAGACCGCCAGGTCTGAGAGTAGAACCAAAAGTTCTGACGATCAGTTTTATAGATTAATTAAAAGAGATACATAAATTTATGTTTAAGTAAAGGATAGTTGGCTTGGATATTTTTAATTTATCTATTCTAAAGTGAAATAATAGAAAACTCCACTTGGATGCACCACACAAACCAAGTGGTTGCAGATTGTTTGATAACTACCCTGGCTTATCATTCATCATCCTAATAATGATGTTAGTGGAGTAAACTGGTAATAATGATATTAAGATTAAATAATATGATTTTCATAAAATTTAAAGTAGCTAGTTGTGTTTTCAGACAATCCCAATAAAAATGATACCAAACTTGATAGTCCCAGCTGAGCTAGATGCTCAGATATATAGTTAAGTGCTGGAATAGGGCTTGTGTTATAATCAAAGGCTTGGACTTGATAAGATATATCCAAATTCATTTTTAATACACACTAAAAAACTAAAAGCAATATATCTATGTGTTTACTAAGCCAATCTTGATATCCAATAGCTTCATTTATAGCCAAAAATCAGCTCTACTTTTTGAAAGAATGTAGAGAATAAAAATGTAAACCTTTAAAATCATCATTTTAGCTTTGGTAAACTTAAAAGTAATACTCCACTTATTTAGATTCAATTTTTTATTTTATATTTTTCCTTGGACATGCAATGCTACTTAAGTAAATGAAAGTTGAATTAGCTTAAAATAAAGCCTTTTTAAATAAGAATTTTAATTAAACATATGATAAGTAATCCCAGCCTAAAAATACAATAAAATATATTGAATTGATTTGTTAAATTTATCTTTATATCTGTCCTTGGATGGGGCAACTACCTAGTCTAATAATAGTTGTAACAAAATATTGGAAATTGATAAAGTTAAAGTGCCAAGCAAGTCAAAACATATATCTCTTTTTTAACACCATCTACATGGGCAATCCAGATGATGAGGCAAAAACTACTCAAACTGATTCTCCTCTAGTGAAACTGTTAAAAATTTGGACCTGGAAAATAAAAATTGCTTCTTGAAGATGGCGATAAAACTTGGAGCTTCGTAGATACCTGGGCTCAGACCTTACAGCTTAATAATAAACAGATTTTTTCTACAAGCTTGAGCAACAAACTCGTTTTTTAAACATATTTAGCATCTACTGAATTGAAGCAATAGATATTTATGTCTTATATATTTTTGCATTAAACACTTTCAATCTAAACCAAAGCTTAAATTCCTTTTGAAGCTTTTTTCTTTTATCAGTAAGACTGACATGCTCTTACGTTTAACATTTTTGATTGACGAAACAATGCAACTGAAAGTGAAATAAAATATTGTTGCAAATAAAGAGCAAGTCTATCAGGCTGGAGTGCTACACAAAAATGAACTAAGAATTTGACTTATCGTGTGCCAGAGGCTAGTTAGTCGTAGTCAATTGGATACACTTGCAGCAGCCAGCATAGCTTTAACTTTCGTTAAGCTGACTCAGCTTGGCTCATGTGTGGTAGGCTTGAATAGCTTTTATTGAATGGTTTGAATAGACTCGCGCTCGAACTTTTATGTAGCCGCCAAGAATTCAATTCGAAAAATTTAGAGAAAATTGGAAGCCCAATGGGTAGGTTTACTTTGGAATTACTTACTAATCTGTTCTCCTTTTCCAATCCACTCGACTAAAATGACATCTGATCTTACTATGTTAAAAGTCAAGAAAGACAAGAAAAATAAGAAAGAGAAGTCTAAAGATGTCGAAAAGCCTTCCAAAGTAGAAAGTATCCCTAAAGAAACTAAAGACAAAAAGAAGAAAAAGAATAAACGCAAAGCTGAAGAAGAAATTAAAGAAGTCGCCGTTCAAGTTGAGCAGAAATCAGAAAAAAGCAAGAAGCCCAAGAATGAAGACTCCTTAGCTACTGTGCAGCCGGCTACTTCTCAAGGTGCAGGATCAGCCGATACGAACGATTTATCTTATATTGAACACATCGAAGTTAAAAATCTTAGCACTGCTGAGGTTCAGGCTTTCAGAGAGAAGAACGCCATCACCTATACTGGAGATCGCGAGTACAAGCCAATTCTTAAGTTTCATCAGGCTGGTTTTACAGAAAAAATCAATGAATTCTGTAAAAGTTTCACCTCTCCAACTCCAATTCAATCTTCCTGTTGGCCTATAATCTTATCTGGTCGTGATGTAGTTGGTATCGCTCAGACTGGGTAAAGCTTAAATTATATTTATTTATTCATTTATTTTTTAGTTCAGGAAAAACTTTAGCTTTTACCCTCCCTGCTTTTATGCATTTGCAGAGAATTGGAAAGACAAAATCCAAAACCCCAGTAGTTTTGGTTTTAGCCCCCACCCGTGAGCTTGCTGTTCAATCATTTGAAGTTTGTGAAAAAGTCGGAAAGCTTTTTGGCTGTAAATCAGCTTGTATTTATGGTGGTGTTGCTAAGTACTCTCAAAAAGAAGAGTTAAACGCTGGTGTTCAGATAGTTGTTGCAACTCCTGGACGACTTATCGATCTTATGGAGGAAGGGGCTGTTGATCTCAGCCAAGTTTCTTATCTGGTACTCGATGAAG
Organism: Entomophthora muscae; assembly: GCA_014839935.2. Classification (NCBI taxonomy): domain Eukaryota; kingdom Fungi; phylum Entomophthoromycota; class Entomophthoromycetes; order Entomophthorales; family Entomophthoraceae; genus Entomophthora; species Entomophthora muscae. Next base: position 29,697 of record QTSX02005278.1, read on the forward strand.
CTGACAGAATGCTTGATTTTGGTTTCGAGCCAGCCATTCGAAATATTCTTTCTCAAATCGCAGCTAAACGCCAGACAATCATGCTTTCTGCAACTTGGCCCGAGACTATCCGCAAACTTGCCTCTGAGTTTCTTTCCAACCCCGTGAAAGTCACCATTGGTTCGGATGATCTTGCAGTCTCTCACAATGTCACTCAGATCGTTGAAGTTCTCGATGACAATTTCGCTAAAGAGAAGCGCCTGATTGATATCCTTGCAAAATATCACAAATCCCGTGATAATCGTGTCCTTGTGTTTGCGCTTTACAAGAAGGAAGCCGTAAGAATTGAAAACAATCTTCGATACAAAGGATACACCGTTAGAGTAAGACTTAAGCATTTTTCTTTTTCTAATATCGAAGGCTATTCATGGAGATCTTAGTCAGGCTCAGCGCACAGAGGCTTTGGCCAAATTTAAGGATGGTAGCTGCCCACTTCTCGTTGCCACTGATGTTGCTGCCCGTGGTCTTGATATTCCCAAAGTAGAATATGTTATCAACTACACTTTCCCCTTGACTATTGATGATTACGTCCATAGAATCGGTCGCACTGGACGTGCTGGAAATAAGGGGATTTCTCACACATTCTTTACATTTCAAGACAAAACACACTCTGGGGAGCTTATCAACGTCCTCAAGTCGGCCAATCAAGAAGTACCTGAATCTCTGATGAAGTTTGGCACTACCGTCAAAAAGAAGGAGCACAAGGCATACGGCGCTTTCTTCAAGGACATTGATACCAGTGTCAAGCCCACCAAGATTGTGTTTGATGATTAGTGCAGCTCATGTGGACTTCTCTGTTTAATATTTTTCATCACATTAGAAATTATTGGTATAGACACAATAGATAGTCATAATATCGTGCTTTAACTCAGTTTGATACTTTATTCCTAACTCTTATTATTGCCTAAAAGTAAATTCCATACACTTTGAACTCCATGTACTATCAATAGAATCTTTGATCTTCTATTCCCAGAATGCTCTCTACAACAAGGAAAGGTTTAGAAACATGAATGGCGGTGTTAAATTACTAAGATATGATTCATTGAAACCAAGCCATTTCGATGCTAATGAATTATGCAAGCAGCAAGTTTTATTTCACCTCCAATTGCCTCCATGTGATATTTTCTTACGGTTCAAACTCTAGATTTTAAATTTACATTTAAGATAATTAACATCATCAGCAATTCCCCAGATATTACTTGTTGGATGATCAGTCATTCTCACTTGATGTGCCAAAAAATAATACATTCTCTCCGCCAGATGATCCAAAAATTAAATTATACATGATAAATTAGCTAAAAATTATGCTTAAAAAGTTATCTAAATTCTAAAGATAAGCCCAAATATGAAACTTCTACCTGGAACATTAACATAAGCCAAATTTCAATCACAACAGAAAACTACGCTCACTAAGATATGGTAGTTGTAATAACCATTAAATCACCTATTTTTAGTGAACCGATTAAGTGATGTCTGCCTTTTTTATAAAGTTCAGCTACTTTGACAATCTAAAAAACCCAAAAAGCGTCTAACTGGAACCAACTTTTATTGTAAATCATACGCTCCCGCCATCTCAGATGCAAAAGCTGAAAGTACCAATACAACTTCAAATGTAAGCTATCCAAGGCACGAGCTTATTTGTGAATCCCCAACAGCCCTGGTTTAGAGCTAAAAATGTGGTATAGAGCTTTGTTGGCCTGGATTATATAAAAACATGAGTGCAAAAGGGTTTGCAGGGCTAGTCATGAAAGCTTAAAGTCCCTGTAGTTAGCCAAAAGTGGGGGCAGGAAGATATTCCGTCAATTATTTTTCTATCAACTGATTTTCAATCAAATTTGTTCCAGCTACAATTTTCTTCATACATAATTTTTAACTTATCAATAAATCAAACTTTAAATATAATCTATTTCCTAATAAAAGGCTATGCTTCACATATATAGTTATTTTGAATTTTATTTTTTGGATTTAAGAGGCTTAGTTTTATATCCTCCCTTTTTAAAAGCTAACTAAGTTAAATTTCACTGCTAGGAAATAAAACAAGAATGTTAAAAGTTTCAAAGAATAACTTTTATAAGAAAGACTTTCTTTATTTTGTAGTTTTGATTTTTTTATTGTTGCAAAGTAAAAAATTCACATATGAAGCAAATTATAGCTGGATCAATTTTGACTGAAAATCAGTCACCAGAAAAATAATTGATAGAATATCTTGCTGCCCTAAAAAGTGGGTGGCTATCAAAACCAAGCTACAGTAGCTTTCAAAGCTATGGTACTAAGCAACAATACCTCAGATTCAACAAAATGGACTCAGATTTAAGCAAACCCCAGGTTTCTGTCATGGCCAGGGGCCGTCATGTACCAAGGCATCAAAGGGGAGCTTAATTCATCCGGATAACGGGTAACAAGGGCCCAGTAGAGGAATGGAGCTGAACAGGTTAGGTAAAGTAATCCAGCGGCTAAACGGCAGTAGGCACCAAGGTTGGGAATGACAGCTTTGGCCAGACTGAGGATGGTCAGGATGATCATCCCAGCTCTACTGTGGTTGTAGGGCTGAGGGATGAGGGGAGCAGGAGAGTCGTAGGAAATGCCAGCCATTCCAAGATCTGGACCTGGCTGGTAGTCCATAGGTGTAGGTCTAGGGTGGTACTCTAGTCTTTGGTTTTGACTTCTGCTCAAGTGGTGTATAAATAGAAATCCTAATAAAGCAAACAAAACTGAAAGATTCATTCACTTTATTTGACGTTGTCTGCACTTGAATTAAGTGGGGGAAAGTGGGTTTTATACCACTCATCTGATCTACTCTGGAATGTTCTACTGCTTAATCCTTGAGGACTCTTGGGGTCCCAACTCTTGGGCACTGGCATCTGAGAAGTAGTGGGAAGGGGCTTGGAAAGTGTGGATTGGAATTTGGGTGACTTGGTCTGGGCAGGGGAATTCTGTTGATGGCTGGTGGATAATTGGTTGGTGTTTTAGTCTCAAATTTTCCTTGGTCATTGACTGCAAGAATTTCTGAATCTTGCAGCTCAATTGAGGTGCTGTTCACAACCAATTTATTGGTTGTGTTGACAGCAGTTCCAGTAGCTGCAAGATTCTCAATTAATACATCAGTGCAGCTGGGGTGATTGGAGGTGGCAAGAACAGTGGGAGGTTTAGCTGCAGGAGCAGCAGCAGAAATCTGGAATTTATCAGATCTGCTGGTTGCATTCTGCAGCAGATATGGTTCAGTACAGCATTGGGTGCACTCAGCCCAATTGTAGCATTGGGGCTGGGTGCTCCAATATTGCTGGGAGCTGCAAGCTCCCCCGGGCCAGAATTAAAGCTGGCCCCAGGACAGGACCTGGCTTTGGGTTGCTTCAAACTGACCAAATAGGCCAGGGCAGTTTGAAGCGGCCCTTGCCTGCCCTGTTGGGTGGCTGGGGGTTCAAATCCCCCAGCAGGCTTTCTCAGCTGCCCTCGCTTTTTCTTGGTGGCTGAGTGCGGGGGTTCAAACCCTGTTCCGGGCTTTGGGTTGGTGGCCCTTACAGTTTCAGTGTAAAACACACCCCCAATTGACAGAAATTTTGTGCATAATAGGCAGAATGGCTCAACACAGCAACAAAAAATTAAGCAGCAAGCAAAGATAATCAAAATACAGTAGCTTTCAAAGCTATGGTACTAAGCAATAATACCTCAGATTTAACAAAATGGACTCAGATTTAAGCAAACCCCAGGTTTCAGTGTAAAACAAATCCCCAATAGACAGGGATTTTGTGCATAATAGGTAGAATGGCTCAACACAGTAACAAAAAATTAAGCAGCAATCAAAGATAATCAAAATACAGTGCAGAATGCATGCAATCACAAACAAGATTGGTTGAGCCGTCCTTTGGTATACATGTGTTTACCAGGTAAAGAGGTGATAAATACACTCAGGCGCGGCAAGTCAAAACTCAATCCAAAAACAAAAACTATAGCAACTCAACCAGCAAGCAAAAATACCCAGTTGTGTGAAATGTGCTGTAAAAATAATACCTAAGTTTCTAAAACAAGACATGAGATCTGAAACATAAACCATGGAAACATTGCTCTGAGTGTTTAAATATGGTGTGAAATCTGGGGAGAAGGCTGAAAATTGATTTAACGGTTCTAAAATGAGTTATGTAAACCCAAAAACAACTAATTAAGAAATAAAAAATCTATAATCAGGATATTGGGTGGGAAAAACTTTTAGTAAACATCCATATTCAGATAAAAGCAATATTTTAAATTAAGGAGTAACTTAATTGAAATTTATTTAAAATTTTATTAAATTCACAAAATGAAAGGAACACAACAACAGAGTAGCAATGGACCTTTTATGAGCCGCAGTTGTGATTGCCCCTGCGAGTTAAAGAAAGGAGTTAGTGCAACTCAAGTGCCTATGCAGAAAGGAGATGAGAGAGGAGAGTTCAATAGTGACGCTGCACTGACACAGCCGGTTCAAGGAGCACAAGCTGCTAGGGTGCAGAGCATCAACCCTTGGGTCCCAAAGATGACCCAGAAGCCCACCAAGGTGACCACAACAAAAGCAGTCAGAAACAAAGAGATTGAACTTACCTCATATGTGTTTGAGCCTGTGTACTACCAGGATTTGGTCCTGTCAGCCATGCTGGAAAAGTTTAAACCTGTTTTTGACACTAGCTATGAGCCTTACATCAGTGATGTCAATCAAGAAGACAGCAACAAGCCTGAGTACTTCTGAACTGAGTATTGAAAGCAGGTGATAAAAGTTGCAGCCTTTTACAACAAGGTACCCATGCCTTGCAAGCCTGTCATCAATCAGGATCCTGGCTTGTCTGAACCCACAAAGCCTGCTCAGAAGCGCATTCCTGATATAAAGTGCATCATCCTTCTCCAGCTCATGCGGAAATCTGGTGACTACAAGGTGGCCACAGCCCTTGTTGGAGTGGACCCCAAGTACACCTCCAAGACATTCAATGCCTTCATCAATACTGGCCAAGTCTTTTCTGCAGAGAAATCCTTGCAAGTTTCAACCATGCTCACCAAGGAGCACAAATGGGCAATCCACCAGTAAAATAACCAAGACTGTCATCTTAAACTGGCAAATATACAGTATATGGCCAAGTCTACTTTTGAGATTGAGGCTTCAGTTTTATTTTTCTACTGTGTGTTCAGGGGGATGTGGTTCTCATAAAAAAACCAAGAACATCTTTCTTTAACTGTAACAGACCCACCAATATTAAGACCTGTAAAAAATATGCAGAGGTGTACACTGCTCTCAAGGACAAAGGGACAGCCAAATTCTACTATATTGACAAATCATTGTTTGCCTTGTCTATGCGTGGCTTGTATGGCTATGTCCGCAAAGGTGGAAAGGTGGAGTATCTTGGCATGCTTCAGTCTGTGCCACAGCCTATTTCATGGTGGCTCTTCTTAGTTCAAAAGGGAATGAGATTTATCAAATGATCAAGGGATCCCATAATAACAGGATCTTCTTATCATTTCTCTGATTTGTATGGGAACATTTTATATGCACCTGCCCAGGGTTAACCAACATTATTGTACTGTATAATGTTAGAATCCACTAGGTTATAGATATTCTTAAGGGATTTCCAATGATTGAGACAGGTGTGCCAATTAGCCCACAGAAATTGGCCACAGTGTCTATGCCCCTATTATTTCTTTCCACATATCCATCATTCCTGAATCCAATTGAGAAGGTATTTTAGTGACTCAGGTGAGTTGTCAAGCAGGGGACCCCAACTGGGCCAGAGGCAAATTTTTATTTGCTACAGGTTGGGGTCCATACCTTACCAGCAGAGATTGTGGCTAAATTTTATGCACATTCTGAATCATATATCCCTCTGTGCCTTGAAAACCAGCCAATCAGTTAAAAGGCTTTTTATCCCCCACCTTATATTAGTTTATATGTTTTTGTTTTCAAAATTTATCTTTTATTTAGCCTAAGTTTATTAATGTACATTTTATACTTAAAAGTTGCCAATCACATAGTCTAAAAATGCGCTGCCATCAACGCACAAGTTCAATTCTTATTTCATTTCAAATTTGTTTATTGCAACTTGTGATGGCTATCCAAACACTTGATCACAGAGTTATTTATATTTGATTATAGCTTTCTTGTAAAAAAATATAAAGTTAATCAAATAAGGATTAAGTAAAGTTTTAAAAGTAATATAATAACATTTTATTAAGCAATATAAATCCATGTAATATATAGATGTATGCTGTATTTATATGATTACATAATAGTAAATTTTCAATTTGAATAAATGTTAAAATAAATTATAAAAAATAAAAATAAAAATAAGACTAGATTATATCAGGGGAGGGTGTTTATTGCTTTTGCTGATAGTGAGTATGCCTTTATGCCACCACCTGGCAATAGAGATGCCACTAACCTCCACTGCCACACTGTATATATTAGATACAACATTTTTGAATTATTATCTGTAGCTTGTAAAAGGAAGGATTTTGTGGTGAAAATATAGAAGCAACTTTTCTGGCGGGGCAGAAAACTCAAAGATGCCCTCCAGTACCAGGGTGTCCTTGTTATAAACCCACCCTACAGGGAAAATATTCTAAGCATTATGGATTAAGACAGAAGGATTTAAACCGGTGACCATTGATCCAATTGGAAAGGAAACCATACCCAAATGAAATATTTCTCCTGAAATTTGGTAGCAGCCTAGGAATGGATTGAAGCACCCCAAAAAAGTGTACGCTCTCAAATATACAAGCAAGAATGTAGAAGCAAAGAGGCGGAACAGACTAGTCAGATTTGGCTTGACAAAAGAAGGCTGTGGCTTTTTCTTGATTAGAGGATTAGTGGAGAGCAAGGAGGCATCATACAATATACCCAGAATCACAGGCACCCATTTTCTGTTATCACAGTACTTGGTATTGGTACCCAAGCAGGTCTAATTTTTATCTGGATGGATCCCTTCACACATTCACAGATTGAAAGAAGTATCAACCATTTGAACTCAGCTACCCAAATTGGGAAAGATAAGGTGGTTTCATGGTATAACTTAAGGATCATGAGAACAATCAATATTAAAGTGTGGTTCAAAGTCTTTATTGCTTGAGCAATTGCTGTAAGCAATATTATAAAGTTTAAATAAGATACATGATGAGGAGTTGGAAGAGGAAAGTTATCTGTTACATCAGAGATTTAACTGATAGGATCATCTTTAACATTTCTCAAACTTGATTTTAAATCACTTAACTGTTTTGATCAGCAGTTCAAACTTAATAAAGACAGGATGAAAAATTACTTACTGAGTTTAATTGTTTGAATTTAAGCTTAAATTATGCATTAAATTATTACTAGTATCTGTATCCTTAATGTTATGTTTTAGGAGCCGCCTAAGATTACTAGGAAGTTGTCAATATCATCAGGTAGTTACAAGGCTTCTGATTGGCTATATTTATCCAATCCTTCACTTTTATGACCAATATTAGAATCAATCATTATTCCTAACTTTAAACTAGGTTGTTGTGGCGACATAGAAAAGGTCTTGGGTTTGAGTTTTGTTCCTGAATTTGATGGCTTGATATCAATCTTAAAACAACTAAAGTTGTTTGAATCATGATTATGTTGTGCCACCTCACCAAAAAAGCAGGATTCAAAAGGAACACAAGTGTTAGGATCATCATAAATGATGGACCTGAAAGTCCTGGATAACATGGCTAACCAAGCTGTAATCAGGAGTAAACTTTTTGCTGTCTAGTGTAAGCCTGGCCAAGTTGATTTCAAGTGAAACTCCTTCCAGGTCTTCTATTCTCACACTCCTACCAAAGTAGAACAGAAATATAAAGTAAACAGCAATATGGAGTCTTTTTTCCTGAAAGGCCTCTGTAAACTTGCACAGTTTGTTGCATACTGTTGCAAAAGTAACAATTTCAAACCCCAGAATGGGGTTCAAACCTGCTTCCAGCCACCAGGCGGGGGGAGCAGGTGACAGGAGCTTGACCGCACCTAGGTTTTATTTAAAAAGCTAATACCCAGGTGCAGGAACCACTCCTGCCCTGGAAGAAGCTTTGGGGCTCATCTTGGACCCCAAAAGCTATGTCTAAGCCTTGGTGGGTTTGGCTGGGCCTGAGCAGGCTAATTTTAGCTGCCCAGAGCTCCCAGTTTAAGCCCACCCTCAATTTGGTAATTTGGAGTTCCCAATTGGAGACCCCCTTTTTTAATCAAGTTCCTTGGCCTCAGGAAAGCCTTTCAAGCCAGTCACAAAATAGTAATCAAATTGAAAAAGATCCATGACACCTGCAGCCAAACACGCTAGAACCAATTACCAGTCAGGCAAAGAGAGGCCACCAGTAAGCCAAGCAACTGTTCCTAAAGACCCATAAAATGATGATGAAGCAGCCAACCAAACAGTAGAGCATGAGATGTCAAGCCTTGCCACACAGATAGCACCAGAAGAATGCCCAGAGGTACTTACATGTGAGTAAGTATATAAACCAGAAGCACCTGAAAAAGTTCTGTATTGTCATCCTTACCAATAAAGTTGTTATGAACCTTTGGTTCAACAATCTGTTTCCCTAGATATTTTTGATACTCTTCCATCTGAATACACCCAAGCGTCAGTACTCATTCACTGGGATAGATAGCCAGACTTCAGTTGACAAACCCAAAGCCGTTGACTATTACTGTCAGCCCAACACTCCATTTGGCCCTGTGCATTTCACTGAGTACCCCCAAATCCTGACCACAACCCCTGGACCTTGGAAGCCTTGCAGTGGTACACCTGCCCAAACGCACCCAAGGATCCATATCAAATCATCTGTGACAGCAGAGAAATCAATATATACCCTTTGATCTTCAAAGGGAAATAAAATAATCCTGCTGCCTACTTAGTCCCAATGGAACCACCCCTGATGCCCAAACCAACCATCTCAACCCCCATCCACTTCTGATGCCTCTGGCCAGAGTAGTCAATTCCTGTGAGTGTTATACCTGGCACTTACAGGATCAATTGATTCTGCCTTGCCAGTGTCAGGACCCTGGGCTGTGGCTGGGAAGGCCCTCTCCTACCTGGTAAAGTTAGGTCCCATCATATGGGTGGGGCATACCAGTACCTGCATCCACTCCTCCCTCACCTGAAGGAGCATCTTGGTACTCCTGGTATCCTGACACATACAGCACTAATGTTTTCTCATGTTTTGTTTCTGAGAAGGTTTTCTCCATGGTTGGTGATATCCCTGTCTTTTCCCTGCTCCAGGCCATCCTGGAGTCTGTCAAGAGAACCTTGGTTTTCTTTGAGGCTGTCATATTGGTAAAGCCAATTTTGACACTGTACCCCAAAGTTCTTCAGTAGGTAAGACAAAGTATTTTCAACCAGAAAGCAAAAAGAATCATCCCAGTGGGCCTTCTCTATCTCTGGTATATTCTTGAATGGAAGCGTCCCCATCATGTCACAAAAAGTATAATAGAGTTTACACAGTAAGCTCCATCAAGGGCCACTGGGTTCAGGCAAGTCAATTGGGCATCCTTGTAGGCTGTAACTTCCCGCTCAGATTCCCTCTTGCTGTGTGTCAGCCTGGCTAATGCCTTGCTAGGCATCAGGAAGGAACATTTTATTCTGTCCTTTTTTTGCGCACAACAGGAGGTAACAGGGCCAGCTGCCTAGCCACATGAGTAGTGTAGTTAGAATATAAAGTGGTGGGGACAAAGGGGACCAGGACCTGGTGTATCACACCATCAATTATTTATAAAAAAGGATAAAAAATTAAAAATAATAATTTTTTATGTTACCTTCTTTGGTGTCCTCCTTGCTGGCGGCTTCTGCAGGCTTAGCCATCCTTGAAGCAACCAGTTTCACTGAAAATTGGGTATCCTCTGTCCTGGTGCACTTGGCAGGTTAGAGATGTTCATACATCTCAGGGTCATTGATCCAGACAAACGGCACAGAGAGGGAAGACATCTTGAATTGTAAGTCCTTCACAACGGTCTTCTGGACGTTAAGAAGACACTCAATGGTCTTCTCATATATGTCTGGCATCTTGGCCATAAGTGCCTTGGCAGACACCTTGTCAATTTTTCTCCCCTGTAAGGACAGCATAATTCACCTTTTCTTTGACCTTGCAATCAATTTCCTTAATCTCAGTGATAGCTGATTTAAGATCCTTCAAAAGCTTCTCTAGTTCTCTCATATGATTTTTTACTAACCTTTGTATATGTTTTTATATCTTTCATCCCAATAAACTCTGTGTTATTATGATATTATTGCCTCTTTGTTTATCCCTGTTTATTTTCTCATTCACTACAATATCCCATCTTTTTAACCATTGTGTACATGTTTTTACGTTTATCTCAATTTGTGTTTTTAGCTTTATGGTTTGCCATGCTTCCATAATTGCAGTACTGTAAATTCAGAACCTGAACGTAAAAATGCGGGATTGTCAAATCCTTGGTCCAAATTTCAAATCACTTTTGCAGGATGGCCTTTTTTTAATTAAATTGATTTTTGTGAGTATTTATTTGAATATTTGAAAATGCGGGAACTCATAGACACTTTGCAAAGTTCAAGTTGAGCTGCATATTTCCTATGGAAAAAAATGAATTAACTGGAATCAGATTTGAAGCGTTTGAATCCATCAACCATTTTCATTAAGTTAACTATGTTTTTTGAAATTGCGGGATTGTCAAATCCAAGAACCAAATTTCAAATCACTTTTGAATGCCACTAGTAAACTCAGATATTAATTGCAGGAACTGGAAATTAAATTGAATGTACAGTAAGCACACTAGGAAACACCAACCCAAATCAAGAAGCTCCACCACAACTAAAATCAAATGAAAAATTCAATCTCATTAACCATAATTAGACATAAAAAGTTATTAAACTTTAAAATCATCCAAACCTGGAAAGTATACAATATTATTCACTTCAAATCACGGATATAGAAACTCTGCTACTATTCAAGGCTAAATCAAGATAAAACAACTACTCACAACTAAACTAATAACTCCAAATAAATACATAATTAATCTAAAATATATTTTTTTGTTTTATTTTTATGGACCGTCAATCACATTCCCAACCTGCTCCTGCACCAGCCCGCGGGGCAGCCTGTCTATGAGGGCGTCCCAGAGGGTTCAAGAACAGACCCAGAACCCAACTTGAGGGGAGTCATGCCAATACATAGGCCTCCCAAGGTGTCATTGCCAGCCAACCACCTCCCGCGTCCCAGGCCCGATCAATCAGCTTGAATCCCAGGCAGAAGCCACTCTCAAGGCCTGCCATAAAAGTCTCCTACACCAGGGTCACCAGGAACACTGAGGTTACTTACACCTCCACTGTGTACCCAGTTGTCACCCGGCCCCGCACTCTTGACCCAAGAGTTGCCACTTCCTGCCCTTGTGTCTTTGATACCTCCTATGAGCCATTGGCCACCACTGGAGAGCCATCTGTGCCTTTATTGTATGCCACCATTGACAGCGCCAGCGTAACCAAGCGTGATCCCACCTTCTACACAAAGGTCCTCATCCCCTGTGCTGAGCCTGGTAGCCAGGATGCTGTGGTACCTGCCAAGGGCCAGCGTTGGTTGATGGATAGTGAGCGTGAAGCTCTCCTCAACTGCTTAAACAGGGGAATGGCAGTTTGGGATATTGCATCCTGATTTGTTGTCACGGCCAGGTACATTGCTGACATCAACATCAAGTATGGAAACACTGGGCAAATTGCCAAATCCACCAAGGCTAAGCCGCAGCCAAAACTCTTGCAGCCCGTACACATTGATGTAATTAAGCAATGGGTAGCTAGGGATTGCCACCTGGACACACTTGCTGTCCAATCAATGCTTGCCACAGAGTTCAGGCTTTCTGTTTCTAAAACCCTTGAATACAAAACAATGGTTGATTTGGGCTTCTTGTGGAAGGTGCTCAGAGTTTCTCCATACAATAGGAACAGTGAAAAGACCATCAAGGATTGATGCATTTATGCCAAGACATATCTGGCACTAAAGGAGACTGGAAATGTCCAGTTCTTTTACATCAACAAATTGTTGTTTTCCTCCTCACTCAGGTCTAGGCATGGGTGGGTTGATAAGGGGTCCAAGGACGGCGTAGCCCATTGTGCAGCTGTCTGTTCCCAGATCTATTCAATGGTTGTGCTTCTTGGTCCTCGCGGGTTGGACCAGTATCAGATGATCAAGGGTTCCCACAATAGCGGGACTTTTCTTGATTTTCTCCAAGTTGTCAAGGAGTACCTTTGGATAAATTACAGCAGCACAACCAATGTTGTTGTGCTTGATAATGTTGGGCTCCACAAAGTGGATCTGGTTGTGTCCAAGTTCCCCCCTATTGACAAGAATAGCCACTCCTCCAGTCACCGCCTTGCTGATTGTCCAATGAGACTTCTCTTCCTCCTGCCGTATTCCCCATTCCTGAATCCAATCAAGGAGATGTTTGGTTGGATCAAGAATAAGGTGAAACAAGGCCTTCTGCAGGACACCAAGGACCTATTCAATATTCTTGAGGTCAGCCAATTTGCGATGCCACCCAATGTGGTTGCGGCTTTTTACAAGCACTCGGAATCCTTTCTCCCCAAAACCCTGGCCTCTGAGCCAATCAGATAAATGGGCGCCCCAGTTTTATTTGTTTTTTATTTTTATTTATTGTTTTTATTAGGACTCAAATTATTGTTTATATATAATAATGTGACGTTTGAGTGTATTATAGACATTTAAGAATACTAGAAAAGGTAAGTAAAATTAATTATACTAGATAAGAGGGATTTATTTTTATATGATGCACTGAATATTATTGGCTTTTGTGGTAACAAATAAATAAATAAATAAATAATAAAAAAGATAGAAAAAATAGTTTATTTAAATAATTGTGAATCATTTTGGTACTTTGACTTTTCTAAGCCACAAATTGGATCTTGCATGTCATCATCTGCTCCTTGGTATTTCAGTGCCACTGTAGCTACACAACACAGCAACCAATGATTTTTATGTATTCCTTACTAATTTGTACTTAGGACACAGTTCAAATATATTGAATATGTTTATCAAATCATATTGCAAGGAAAAGGTAATTTGAGTTCTAAACAGTCACGTGTTTGGAACATAAGTGGAGCAGGCTGCATGATGTGGATAAATTCAATTCTCCATGTTTATCTTTGTGATAAATGGACCCAACCTTGACAAGATAATAAATAATAAATAAAAATATTTTTAACTTATTTTTAAATATTCAATGTGGTCGCAACTTTAACTATTATCTTGTAATATATTTAGATATATTAATACTATAATTTATCTACTAAAAATTAAAATAAAAAATAAAATTTTAAAATAAAAATATAATTAAAAATCTTAAAAGTTTAATAGTAAAGGTTAAATATTCAAAATACACCAATTTTTTATTTAATTGTGATTTATTCAAAATTAAAATATTCCATATTAAAATATTAAATATTTTTAATAGTAAAATATTTAATATTAAAATATATAATATTAAATATTTTTATATTAAATATTTTACTATTAAAATTTTACAAGTAAAATTTTAAAATAGTGAAGTATTTAATATTAAAATATTAATATTTAAATTTTAATATTTAAAATAAAATAAATTAAAAATAAAAAATAAAAAAAAATTTTGCAAGAGAAAATTATTTATTTGGGGAATGCAAATTGCAAGGGGAATGTGTTTATTTTGGGGAATTATACCCCAAATTAAATTTTCAGCTAATGCATCTAATTGGGACCACATACTCTTCTGTATGTGGCGGATGACTCTGGCGCCAATTGCTAGGGGAGTGGTGCTCAGCACCCTGGTGGTGGCCGAACGTCTTATAAAAGGCAGACAGGTGAGGGAATCAATTAGCAGGTTTTTTGGGGGGGCACATAGTACCCGTATAGTGTTGCCAATGCAAATGAATCATAGAGGACGTGCTCGACTGTCCTGTATCCCTGTGGTTTTTTCTGTCTGTCGAGGGCTACGCGGCATATGTCAATCTGTATAGGTACATCTTCTAATTTTTTCACGTTGGCTTTCAGTATGCAATGGAGCAGGATTCCCAGGTACACTGCGATGTGGATCCTTTGTGAGGTATATTTCTCCAAGAACATGCATAATTTTTTGAATGTTTGTATTAACCTATTGATATAGGACGTTTGGTTGAACTTGAAGAGGGTACCGGGGGCGCCTGACTTGAATCTGCCCCCCAGGCCTTGGCAAACAATATCATTAAAGGTTTAAAACTATTCACGAGGACTGCATCCCCGACTTTATTTGATAGAGCCTTAAAAATTTCATTAAAAATTTCTGATTTCAGATATTCATTTCCTATTTGAAAATTGGTCTTTATTAAACTTTTTTATATTCGTTGATATTTGAGAATGGGAACCTTTGAACGCTTTCATATATGTATTCATTGAAGTTCAATTTTATATCCCCGCAAATTTCATTCATTTCTTTGATTTTAATTGTGATCCTAGTTCATAGGCTTCCCTTATCCATGGCAAGCACTCTGCAGGTGGTGAATATTCCCTATCTTGAGCTTCAATATTAAAAAAAACTATTCATATTCTGTTGAATTATTTTATTTATTTGTTTTTTATTTATTTGTTTTACAGGGGCCACCAGTGACTAGTAACCCCCGTAAAACTAACTCTGCTTATAAGCCGCCACTTCTGCGACCTCATCCCCATTCCTGGTGATGACTAAAATAAATATAAGTAAAACATAAAAAACTTACTGATTGTTTCCCCCTGTGGCCCCCTCAGCCACAGGCGCCATATTGGCAAACTTCATGAGTGTTGGATGCTCTTCATTAATTTTCTTAGGCTTAATTATTCTTATTTTTCTTGCAACTTGTGCTTCCTCTTGATTTTCATTTGATAAAGCTTCTGTATTTCTTGATGCGCTTCTGCTTCTTTCTTGTGTTTCATTTTCATCTGTTTCCATTTGGTTGGTTTCCTCTTCATTGGTGTTGATTTCCTTTTGAATTTCTATTCCTTCTATTAGTCTGATCTTCTCATTGTTTTCTTTGGCCCCCTACCAGACCTCCCACAAATTGTATCCTGTGTTGTTGAACTTTAGACTTGATAAAAAAGTTCTCTGTAGATTAATTAATTTTTCTTTATTTCTTTCATCTATAATATTTCCCAATTTGTTCAGAGCATCTTCTTTTGGTTGGATCAGTGCTGGCCCTTGTCCTCTAGCTTTCCTGTCACTATTTCTCTGATGTTTTTCTCAATTTCAACAACCTTTTGCAGGTGTGCTTCTAATTCGTTGATTAAGTTATAGATTGATGACATTTTGTTTGAATTCCATCAAAAAGCTGGCTTTTATAGTACTATCTTTAACGCATACATATTTTTGTCATCATCATTAATAAATTGAAGACAATAAACGTAAATATTGCATTAGAATATTGCAATTAGATGTCAACTATTGATATTTTGATATTATGTGCATAACTCAATGTATTTAGTTTAATAAAATTCATTGTAAACAAGGCCTTTTCATTTTAATTTATTTAAATTGACTGTGTTTATATTACAGAGCCATTAACGCTTAGTACAAATATTAATAATTAGTGCATTTTACAGCCTGTATATTTACCTATTGGTAATAATTCTGTAAACTTTTCAGTCGGATTTTGCGAGGTAATAATAATGTAATGTGTTAATAGAATACTGTTTATTGTCATTAATTGGCTTATTTTCTTTGATGTGGCAATTGTGCATTTTCTGATGTTTACGCACTAGTATCCAATTGGTTGGCTTCACATCCAATTGCACAGGCAATAGGAAAACAAGCCGCCACCCCAAGACTGGATGTAGTCAGGGTGGCGGCTTGTTTTCCTATTGCCTGTGCAATTGGATATGAAGCCAACCAATTGGATACTAGTGTGTAAACATCAAAAAATGCACAATTGCCACATCAAAGAAAATCAGCCAATTAATGACAATAAACAGTATTCTATTAACACATTACATTATTATTACCTCGCAAAATCTGACTGAAAAGTTTACAGAATTATTACCAATAGGTAAATATACAGGCTGTAAAATGCACTAATTATTAATATTTGTACTAAGCGTTAATGGCTCTCTAATATAAACACAATCCATTTTGATAAATTACAATGGAAAAGGCCACATTTACAATGGATTTTATTAAACTAAATACATTGAGTTATGCACATAATATCAAAATATCAATAGTTGACGTCTAATTGCAATATTCTAATGCAATATTTATGTTTATTGTCTTCAATTTATTAATGATGATGATGAAAATATCCTCGGAAATAAGTATATGCTACCACATCAAATGTACAACATTCTTTACACACGGAAACTTATAACAATGTAAAAAATATATTATTAATTATGAACTGAAAGAAAAAATCAATTTTAATAGTAGTCACCAAGAAAAGATTTATTTACTAATCAAAGGATGGGAAGGGGGAGGGAATGGGCAGAATGAACATTGCCTTCATCTGCGCATGTTAAAGGGACGTCAGCAGAGATAGTGGGGAGGGAATGGGTGGTGGCTTGGGAGTCAGGGTTGGAAGGCGGGTGGCTTGATGGGGGGGGTTGGGGAGGCAGAGTTTGTTGACTGGGAAGGGGCAGCAAGAGCTGATTGCTTCAATTGCTCAAATTCTTCTTCCGTCACATATGCGGGCTTGACAAAACAGATGGAGTGGCGTGGGGGGAGGCGGGGGTCCTTTCTGGACTTATCACAATCACTTGTATAGAAGATGATGAGATCAAATAAGTCCTAGACGGACGCGGAAGGGAAAAGCTCATAGCCTATATCAATTTGGGTGCATAGTTCATTGTAGGTGGCAGGCTTTAAGCGCCTGAGAGCGGAACCAAAATTGTAGAGACATACATCTGCAAGGTGCATGTTGGCGTAGTTGATGGGGTAGGACCAGAAGGTATGCCCCACAGCCCTGATTTCTTAGGTAGCCCATTCCTGCTGCTCCATCTCCGCACTCAGTACAACTGTCTGCACAGCGTTTTGGGCGGCCCACTCCTCCAGCATGTCCTTGAGCTCTGTCTGGTAGGCATACCCATCTGCAGTGTTTGATATTGCCAAGTAATAATTGACGCCCAATGGGGAAACTGCCAATAAAACACCAACAAACCAATACAAGATTGAGCCGCGCTTGTACACGTCAGATTGGATGCGCTTCTCTCCAAAGTCTTGGATACTGGCCAAGATATTAGCATACAACAGGAATATTACATCATTACGGGCCCTCATTGCCCTTCCTTTGATAAAATTAATAATTGTTGAATTGTAGGGGTTGGTATCCACCAAAATGGGGCCACTGAGAACTTGATTGAACAAGATTCTAGCAGCAACCACAACTCTGTGCATCCATGAATTCACTGTTCTTTTGTTGGTGAAGATGCCGTGGAGTCCCAACTGGAGACGTACCTGGACCAGGGACATCCACAGGTCACGTTCCATAATGGCCATCATGAGAGGGTGGGCTTTTTCACTTTTGGTTGAGGTACAAGCACCAGTTGGGGTCTTCTTGGCGGGGGGCCACAGTTGGCATGGGCTCGCAGGGTTGCAGCCACAGTGGACTTTGCAAACCCCATTGCGGCCGCAATTTCCCCAAGGGACATAAGCTTCCCTTGCTTTTCAACCATTTTGAGAACAATGTCCGGAGTGATCAATTTTCTTCTGCGTCTTGTAGGATGATTGGCTGGGGGAGAGACGTGTCCATCTCAGGAACTGGTTGATGCCATCTGATTGGCTGTTTTGGGGTTCTGGGCTCTCTGAGTGACCCCATGGCTCAAATGGCTGGTTCTGGATGCCATCACTGATAAGGGATTTTGGTTAGCAGCTACCTGTGCATGATAGGCAAACAGGGCCATGCTTGAGGATGCAGGAGAAAGAACACACTCCTGGGTAGTGCTTGCAGAGGGGCCTGCAGGTTGGGAGTGGCCATAGACAGAGGCTTCACTGTTAAGAGACCCAGCGTAGCCCTGCATGATTTTGTCAAGGCCAGGGAACAGCTCGTTGACTTGGTTGGTGTTGGAAGAAGACATAATAAAAATTTATTAAAATTTTAAACTCAAGAAGAGGAATGTATATTTTAGTCAATTTTATTGTTAAATATGTCAATTTTGTGAATATTACACTCTAAATTTTGGCCGTCCTAAAATGGAATAGGGTGAATTTTGAGAATGCCTGTGCTTCCTAAAAGAATCAGCACAAATCCACTCTAGATCTTTTAACATCCTTTTTGAGACATCCATAAACTATATTTATTTCAAATTCATTGCAATTTTGATTGAAACTTTGTTCTTGGATTTGACAATCCCGCAATTTCAGATTTTTTAATTTTCACATGATGTCTATGATTTGTTTGAAATACAGGAAATCAAAAATTGTACATTAGAATCCCACATTCCTGATTCATGTATCCTGCATTTGTTTGCTGAGTTTTGTCTTTTGTTAGTTGAGTTATCTGCTCAAGAGATTTGAAATTTGCCAATTTAAATAAACCAAAAAAATCAAAATAAATGGTTGATTTTATTAAATATTTTATTTTTCACTCAGCTGAGTTGCCCGCAAAAGTGATTCAAAATTTGGACCAAGGATTTGACAATCCCATATTTTTACGTTCAGGTTCTGGATTTACAGTATTATTTTAACTTTTTCAAAAAGCCTCTTGTGAAAAAATAAAATCATATTCAGTCTTGTAATAATTTTACATTAGCTAATTACATTTTTATTGTGTTTATAAAAGTTGTATGTGATCTGAATTTAAAACTTTAATGATAAATTTTAAGCCAATAAGTAGCTGTGTTTAAAAGTGATTGTTGTGACATACAGGGTCATTCAAAGATATTTTGATTAATGAGCACTAATTAATCCAATTGGCTCATTTTTTATCATTGTGCTTCATTTTTGCTGTGGCCAGTTGTTTGTGAACTAGTGCTTAATCAGCAACCAGGATAGTACTAGTTCAAAAAGAACTTGTCACAGCAGTGTTGGCGTACAATGGAAAAACAACCAGCCAATCAGATTAATTGATGCTCATTAATCAAAATATCTTTGAATGAACCTGTATATCACAATA
Organism: Entomophthora muscae; assembly: GCA_014839935.2. Lineage (NCBI taxonomy): Eukaryota > Fungi > Entomophthoromycota > Entomophthoromycetes > Entomophthorales > Entomophthoraceae > Entomophthora > Entomophthora muscae. Next base: position 48,806 of record QTSX02005278.1, read on the forward strand.
ATCACTTTTAAGCACAGCTACTTATTGGCTTAAAGTATATCATTAAAGTTTTAAATCCAGATCACATATAACTTCTCTAAACACAATAAATATATACTTATCTAATTCAAAATTGGATGATCACCAAATTGGTGTTAATTATTTTATAAGGGGTTGTTTAAAAAGTTAAAAATAACTGTGTTCTGGATCATTATATAAGGCATAGTAAAAAAATAATTTCATAGAAATAAACTAAAAATAATGAGAAAAGTAAAATAGAAACAAAGAGAAATTAAGAAATTGAAACTATGGATAAAAAATGTTTGGCAGTGAGGAGTTTATTTGGGACAGGAATGATGATGTCTATGAGGCAAGATATGTAATACCCAAGCATGGTTGGCATTACCTGTAGTAGGTAAAGAAGTAGGTGTGACAGATCCAGGACTAACCAGTCCATCCTGCCCTTGACTCTTATTGCTGTTACCTTCCTGGGACAAAGCTTCAAGGAGCTTTGCCTCCAGGGAGGCAATTTTATCAGATAACACTTTATTGTCGTCCCGCCAACGAGCCATGATTTCAATGCTTTTTTCCTCTTGTGCTCTCAACGCCTTAACTTCACAATTCACCATCACTTTTACTTGTTGTAAGATTTCATCTCATCCTACCAACAAGTTCCAAGCATCTAAAGAATAAATTCAGTTCCCTTGGGCGGGAGTCCCTTCCTTTGCAAAGTAATTGGAATACAGCTCTTTGAACGCAGCCTTTACTTCTACTAAAGATTCAGCTGGAACAGTCTTAGTGACCTCCAGGCTGGTCCAAGCTTCTTCCAATGTACTTGTAGGAACCTCCTTTCTTGATGCAGCAGTTTCCACACAAAGGACCCCAAACTTGGCTCTCTCAAATTTTAACAAAGAAGGCATGACAATTGAAAAATAGGTGAGGGGAAAGCGTTGAAACCAACAATGAATATATTTTATTAATGTTTAACTGTTTTTGCTTATATACCATTCAGGGCATACATGGCTGAAAACCCCTCCGGTTCCTGAATCAACCAATGATTTTTGTCATGTGGTCTATGACATTTGAGTCATCCAACATAGATCTTTACCTGAAATATCACCAATAATTCTCAACCTATGAGAATTGACCTACAATGGGCAGAAGTCACCTGACTCCATTCAACCCAATGTACCAATTTGGCATGAAGCTTCCCCAGCTCCTAGCGCCAAAACACCGTGGATTGCACATCCTAAACTCAGCTATCAGTGTTTCAACTGGGAACCAGCTTATCAAACCTAAATTCCTAGGCATCCTTGCCTTTATTTAGTTATTTTTGCATTTAATGGTTTTTTGCCTTAAAACCCATTAAACTGCTTTGAAACTCAAACCAGGCGCCACTGCGGCGCCCAGCAATTTCCCCAGGCGGCGCCTGAGAAAATTTGATAGTGGCGCCTCAGTGCATCTCAAATTCATTAGGCGGCGCGGCGGCGCCTCTAACCCAATAAATTTGCCAACACGGCGCTTTTAACCCAAATTCTGGGGGTTTTCCCATGGTTAACCTTAACCAAACTTCTTGACAAAGTCAAGGCCGTTTTAATATAATTAAATCCTCATTAATTATATCCCATATTTATTAATTGATCTTCCTGATTAACTAACCCATTTTGAGACGCCTAGTCTCCAAGATTGACTTGGTCAATCTTGCCTCAATTCTTTTAGTTAGCCTAACCTAACTAAACATCCATATTCTGTTCTTTTATTAAACATAGATATCCAGTTTCTAGGAACCTTTCCCTCAAGAATTCCAAAAAAAACCTATCTATATTAAATAAACAGCAAAAACAGAACATCTTTATATTTTGGAGCATTTATTCGGCTAAATACTCAGCAGTGACTGTAGTACGGTCACAGTAGGTTTGCAAACTGGAACCCTATCAAGGCAGTGACAACAGGGTAGATAGTCATCAACCATCAGAACAAATTGGCATGGATGTTGTATCTGCTAAAGCTTCCCACAAAGCAAGTTAATATGTAGTATGTAGAGGTGTACACAGCAATGAATATGGTAGAGTGGGGTGACACCAGAGGAGGAAAAGAACCAGAGTACAAAGAGTTGAGATGGCCAGAGTCTTTGTAGTAGTTTTGGACCAACCATTCTGGTGAAGGTCCAAAGGCAGCAGGTCCTTGCTGGTACCCTCTAATCCCAAGGCAAGCTGTGAGCACAGCTGTGAAGATGAGATGGTTCATCTTTACTTGGTTGGGGATTGAGGGTGTAGTTAAACTAATCTAAAGCTTTGGCTAAGAGTAGGATTCATAAGGAATTTATTGAGGAGGGGATTGCTCTCAATAATAGCACAAGCCATCATTGAGAGGGGATCCTTTATTTATAGTATCCCCCACTTGCAAAGTTTTGCAAGTGGGAGTAAAAACAGGGAATGGGTGATCCCAAAAGTCTGGTGGGAGAGGGCCAGCATTGGGCAATGGGCATAGGGAAAAACCCTTTTTCACCTGCAATCTTTGTCTGATTTGGCAATTCTTGGTTGGAGCCAATGAATTCTGGCTGGTCTATTGCCAGGAGGAGAAAAGAGTCCAGCCTACTCATACTACCTATTTTTATCTTGGGTGACAAGGTTTGGCATGAGTCTGACCTCAACCATATGGTCTGGGTCTCAGGTCCCCATTGGTTGGGGCCAGTATAAATGGTCACATTTTGGGTTTTGATTGCAGTTGTTCTGGAGGGCATGGGTTGCCCTCTATTTTTAACCCTTCAAAAAGGGACTTTTTTGAATGGCTACTCCCATTGATTGCATCTGATTGGCTGGAGTGGAATGGCAGGCTGGGGCCTGGGAAGCAAGCAAGAGGGCAGGAGGCTGGCAAGCGTGGTGGGCACCTGCCTGTATGATAAATTATTCTGGGTTTGGTTAAGTTCCATTTCCCCTTTTGTTTTATTTTCCCCGTTTGGGAGGAGAAATCCCTTTCATACTGGGAATTCTTTGGGCTCAAAATTCCTTTCCTGCCCCAAATTGGCACTATAGTGAAGATTTGGTTAGTGCCAGGAATATTCCTGAAAGGATAGCCCAGGAGAGAAGGCGTTGAGGTGGTGCTGGCCTGGGAAGTCTGGGATTGGGCGGGAGTGACTGTCAGGTGGGAGGAGGTGGTGGTGGCAGGGGTTGAACCAATTGGATTAATTGTGATGTCCACCATATAATGCTCATTATATTCCTTGTCTGCCATTGGTTCAATTGGCTGAAAGACAGCTGTAGCCTGGGATGGGAGGCGCTTGTCCTTCTATTATTGGTTGCCCATATTCACATGAAAAACCATTTGCGCAAATAAGTCAGCCACCATCTTTTAAACAAAGAGAGCAGGATTGTCTTAGACTCCAATATAAAGATCATTGAAGAAATGGGGTGCTGCTCCTGGAAAATGTCCCAAATATTATAGAACATGTCATTGCCTAGATACTTATCTGCATGGCCAGCTGGATAAATCAATGCCTGATGCCCACGTTCTTTGATTATATTGATGACCTTAGAAATATTTTCCATATGATGGCTCAAGAAAACCTGATAGATGGAATTGAGCTGTCTCATGTGTCTAGTAATTCACTAAGGGTCTGGATATACTTTTAATAATTGGTGTGGTCAGGGGGTTTATGATAGTAATGGACAGAGCCCTTGGGTGGAACATCCAGGAATGTACTGATGAAGGTCCTTGTTTTGACCTTCTCCCTTTCATTGGTCCTATTGGCTTTTCCTTGCTTGACAAAATTTTCTACATAATAGAAAGCTTGTATTATGGGGTGGAAAAACATCATTGGATATACCTGTCAATTGATAAGGAGCGCCTTTTTAGGTAAGCTTCAAATATAAAAATAGGAGGAGAAGAAGTATATTTTATTGGGTGATACTTTAGACTTATATAGGTTTAGCTGTGGCAGGGATATTAGTTGGACCAAACCCAGGGGCTGGTCATGTGCTAGATGGGTTCAAGTTGTTGGATACCTGGACAGTCATGTGATATTGGTTTGTTGCCATTTCTGGTATGTCAAACGGTATATTGGAAAGGCACCAAATTGGGCAATGACTGGATGTTAGGTGTGATGGCAGGCGCCGGAATACTTGTACATCCAGACCCTCAACACACCTCTCTCTTAAGGGGTTACTCAGGTACATCAGGAGGGGGCTTTGTCTTGACGGCTGCTGCCTGATGTTCCTGGAATTGTTTACTAGTGGGCACCAACTGGGTTGAGCGTTCTCCTTTTCTAGGTTGGAGGCAAGATCTGTGGTACTTTTTGGTGATGGTTTCTTTGGCACCCTGGAACTTAACCAGGTAAGTGTTCCTGTCTGGTTGGTATCTGATGATTCTTCCTGGTCCCCTGTGTACTGAGTCTAGTTTCTTTCTGTTCCCGGCTAGGACCCAGACAGGGGAGTTGATGGGAAGCGGGTCCTCTGTTGAGGTTACCTTTTGAGTTTTGAGTCTCATTATTTCAGCCAGTTTGGCTTTGAGGCGTATGTGTTATAGAGCTGGTTTCTGTTCTACTGTGGGAGGTTTCCCCAGGGGGATCTTTACATATGGCTGGTTATTGCGGGTGACTATTTCTGGCTTGTACCTGTATGTTAGTTCAAACAGTGAGTAGCCTGTCCTTTGATTGGTACAAACCCGGGATACTAGTAATGCATGTTTCACGTATAGCGGCCATGTGTCTTTGGCTTTGCCATCCATTATTTTATCCAGGGTTCTGATAAGGCTGCCGTTAAGGTGTTCAACTCTGCCGTTGGCCTGTGGCCTGTAGGGCAAGGTTGTGGAGTGTTTGATGCTTTTTGTTTTTAGATTGTCATTTACTACGTGGCCTATTAGCTCCTTTGCTCCATCTGTTATGATGTATTCTGGAGTGCCGTAGTCTGCTATGATTGCTTTATTGATGAATCAATTTATTGTTTCCGCCTTGTGATCTTTTGTTGCCCAGCAGATGGGCCAACGTGTGGCAAAGTTGATGGCTACAATTAGGAAACATCAATTTGTTTTGGTTTCTGGGAAGGGTCCCACTATGTCCAGTCCCCAAACCTTAAATGGGTCAGGTACTGGGTTAACTTTTGGCTGTGGTGCCTTGGTGCTGGCATATTTTTCACATACTGTACACTTTTTTAGAACATCAATTATGTCTTGCTTCAGGTTGGGCCACCATACTATCTCTTTCAGTGTGAGATATAGGTTGTTATCCTTTGTGTGTCCTAGTAGGCAATAGTGTCTTAGTATAGTGTCAACTCTTTGTGTGAGTGGAATGTATGGAATGTGTTTATCTTTGATGATTTGGTATACCGTGCCATTTGATACGTGGAAATGTTTTTCATTCCTTACTAGCGTATTGTGGGTTAGTTGATGTGTGGAGGGGTCCTCTCCCTTTGTCTTGTACTCAGTGTTGTATAGGTTGGGCCATTCAGGGTCCAGGTGGTCAGGGTGATCCTCTCTTGGCTGGATAGCCTAGAGAGAGCATTGGCCATGACCAGCTCTGCCCCTTTTTGTATTGGATGTCCAGGTTAAGCTGTTCCAGCAAGGACATCCATTTGGCTTGGCGCCGCACAAGTGCGTTATGAGTTTTAAAATAGATTAAGGATTTGTGGTCAGTTAGCACTCAGACGTTTAAGTGTCCTTTGAGGTAACATCTCCATTTCTTGCATGCATGGTATATTGCTAGCAATTCTTTATCATGTATTGGGTATCTCTGCTCAGTGTTTGTTAGTTTTCTGCTTTTGTAACATACTGGCAGGAAGTCTTGCTGCCCTGGCTGGCAGATGTGTAGGACTGTGCCAATGGCGGTGTCACTAGCGTCTGACTCAAGCTTATAGCACCCGTTGTTATTAGGGTATTGCAAGATTGGTGCTTCAATCAAAGCTTGTTTTAATAGCTGGAAATTCTTGTCACATTCTGGAGTCCAGATGAATTTCTTTTTGGCATTACCTTTGGTTAGGTCATTGATTGGTGCGGTGAGCTTTCTGCAGTCTTTGATGTATTTCCTTAGGTAAGCTACCATACCGAGAAAGCATCTAACTTGTTTCACAGAGGTGGGGCGTTGAATGTTATTTATGGCTTTTATTTATCTGGGTCTGCTTTGATGCCACCGTCAGAGACAATGTGGCCCAATAACAAGAGTTCCTTTTCCATAAATTGGCACTTACTAGGCTTAGCGTATAGTTTGTGCTTTACAAGTTAATTGAGTGTCTTGCGGACATGCATGAGGTGTTCCTCTTTTGTTTTTGAAAATATGATGATGTTGTCAATGTAACATAATGTTTTTGAGAGGCCGTTTAGCGCTTGGTTCATCATGGTGACAAACGTTGCGGGAGCGTTGGTCATCCCAAAGTTCATTACTTTACATTCAAACAACCCAAATTGCGTGCGGAACGCGGTCTTTGGTATGTCTTTCTCTTTGACTTCAACTTGATTGTAACCAGATGTGAGGTCAATTTTTGAGAAACATTTTGCTCCAGAGAGCCTTGCAAATAGGTCTTTAATGAGGGAAAGTGGGTATTTATTCTTTACTGTACTTGTGTTTAGTGCTCTTTAGTCAGTAACTAAGTGAAGAGATCCTTATTTTTTCTTTACAAAGAAAACTGCTGCCCCCCATGGGGATTCAGACAGGCAAATGAATCCTTTGGCTAGGTTGTCCTTGATGTGGACTTTAAGTGTTTGGGTCTCCATGGGGGAGAGTCTATAGAGGGGTGCAGGTTTGGGCATGGCTTTGCATAAGTCAATGCCATGTTTGACCTCTTGTTTGGGGGGTAACTCTGTGAGTTCTTCCTTGAATACATGAGCATATTCATTTAGGAGTGCCACAAGTTCTGGGCATTGGATCTTTTGTGTTTGTATATTATTAAATTTGGAGTACCTCATTATGTGGAGGGTACGTTCTTTGGTTAGATGTTCCAAGTCATCTTGATTTATGACTTGGACAAATACTGTATCTCTTAGAATCAGGTCGTTGGGTTCTTTGAGAATGTTGAAATTGACTCCATTGTGTTTTATTGTCATGGTTTTTGTTTTCCAACATACACTGGGATTCACTTGGGTGAACCAGTCCATGCCTGCTACAATGTTGTAGTTTATGTTGTTCATGACAAGTCCTTTGATGGACGTTTGTATGCCTTGGAGGTCAATTATGAAGAGAGCTGTTTTGCCTTCAAGTAGAACTTTTGATTTGTCTGCCATTCTGGCGTATTTGAAGTTGGATTTGACAACTGGTATCTTGTACTTGGTTACAAAAGGTTTGCTAACCATAGTGTGTTGTGCACCAGAGTCAAATAAAATTTTATGTGTATGTGATTTGTAAGTGCATGGATAGACAAGAAGTTGTGAGCAATCTTTAATTTTTATGTTCATAAAAATGGAGGATTGCGGGACACGGGGGATGCAAGCAGCAAAGTTTGTGCCTTGGTACTTCTTCTTGTCATGTTGGGGGGAGACAGGGGCACTTAAGCCTGTTCCCTATCCTCTTTTCCCTGTTCCTCTGTTTTGAGACCTTTGAGGTCAGAGAATGTGGGGTCAGATTTGTAGCAGGTTGCTACTTCAGCGTTGTTAACTTTGGTGGTATCCTCTTTCTTGGGACAGGAGAAGTTTGCGCTTTGGCTACAATTGCCATTGTTAAGATTGGAGTTGCCGTTGTTATGGTTGGTATTTTTGCGTTTATTGCCATTGGCGTTTTCTCTGCCATTGCCGTTTGAGGAGTAGTTGCTGTTGTGTGCAGCATATTCCATGTTGGCGCGTTTTTCAGCGTGCTTGGCTTCAGCAATGAGCGCAGGCATGGAGGTATTTGCTTCTGGGCGGATGAGGGCAGCAACAGAGGGTTTCATTCTGTTGATGAATGATGCTCTGGTGTGTACGTTGTCAGCTTGTGCTGGGCTTTGGATTTTGCAACGTATTTCTTCAAATTTGTTGGCGTAGGCTGCAATAGTGGTATTTTGAGGAAGGTCACTGAGCTGTATTGCAATGTCTTGAAGAGATTTGGTGACGCGGAAGTTGTGGGTGATGTTGGCTTTGAACTCTTCCCAGTTGTCAAGCTGGACGTTGGTTTGTGAGCCAACCCAGGTGGTAAACCAGTTAGCTGTGGCCTCGTATAGGCGCTTGCTGGCTTCTTGGACCCTTTTTTTGTGGGGGATGTGGCTGGTGCAGAGTTTAGCGGCGGAGCAATCTAGCCAGTTGATGACGTTTTCTTTGTTTTTACCAAAGAACTTGTCAATACCAATGTATTTGGTGTTGGTCACTTCACCTGTGATAGGCGGATGAGTGTTTGTTTGTGGTTGGAGAGAGCAACTGTATTGGATTATCTTGGCACATGCTTTGGGCATGCCCAGACCTTTGAATATGGTGCATCCACTCAGAATATCTTTGTCAATGTTGTGGGCGCAGAAGTACGTTTTCCAGGTCTCCTGGGATGTGGCCTGGTTGAGTATGTGGGCAAAGGTGGGCAGGTTCTGTTCAGTCATTTTCTCTTTCATTGGTGTGGTCAAAAACCGTAGTGCTACCAGTGACAAGGAGCGCCCTTTTGGGGAAGCTTCAAATATAAAAGTAGGAGGAGAAAAAGTATATTTTATTGGGTGATACTTTAGACTTATATAGGTTTAGCTGTGGCAGGGATATTAGTTGGACCAAACCCAGGGGCTGGTCATTGTAATACCCAGTTATGGTAGGTATCACTTGCAGGAAGTAGGGTAGCAGATTGGCAAACTGAAACCCAGTCAAGGCAGTAACAATGGGGTACACAGTCATTAGCCAGCAGAAGATCTTTGCATGCACATTGTATCTCCCAAAACTCCCAGCAAAGTAGGTCAAGATATAGTACATGGACGTGTACATTGCAATAGAGAGTGTTGAATGTGGAGACACCAAAGGAGGCCAAGGTCCAGTTTGGGATGAGTTCAGTTGACCAGGATCATAGTAGGGATCTTGACCTAGTCCTTCCAGAGATGGCCCAAAGAACTCTGGTCCTTGTTGATAGCCTCCAATCCCAAGGCAAGCTGTGAGCACAGCTGTGAAGATGAGATGGTTCATCTTCCTTGGATTGGAGGGGTTGGCTGGGGCAAACTAGTTGAAGTGGACTTAAGGTTTAAGTAAGATTTAGCTTTATTGAGGGTATTAGACTCAATAATAGCACAAGCTATTACTGAGGAGGGGCCCCTCATTTATAGTGCTCCCCACTTGCAAACTTTTGTAAGTGGGAGTGAAAACAAGGGACTGGGGATCCCAGAAGTTTGGATAAAGGTTTTGGGAAATGGGGTTTGAGAAGATGGCCAAATTCTTGTTCTTGGGCAATCTGCTGGAGGTTTGGCCATTCATGCCTGGGGCCAATGATGTCCCCTGGTTGTGAAGTCAGCTGATGGGAAAGGCTCATGGGACTTTCCAAATCTATTTTTGGTTTGGAAAGGTTAGTTTGGCTAGGGCCTAGACCTAAGCAAGTGTTGTGGCCCTCTGAATCCCATTGGCTTGAGGTCAAATTATTTTTAACTCTTGGGATCTGGTTTGGTCTATTTTTGGAAGGGTCAGGGTTATTTTTGGAGTCTGCACTTGGGTTTGCCCTTTCTTCTGCAGGGCAGAAATTATTCCCTAAATTTTTCCCTGTGATCAGGTACTTTTCTGATTGGTTGTTTGGTATGGTGACTTCTGATTGGCTGGGAAATGGGGCCTGGGAGCTGGCAGTGGGCCCGCTGGGGAAGGGGTGGGCAAGCGGGTGGCCAGTGGGAGCCAGGTGAGTGTGCGGGAGGCTGTCAGGAGGCTGACAGGTGGGCATGTGGCTGGTTGGCGGGTGGCAAGCGGGCGGGGGACTGGCAACGGGTGGCTGGCTGGGCAGCAGGAGCCCACTGGAGGCTCGCGGGGGGGTGGCGGGAGGCTGGCAGAGGGTGGCAGGCGCCTGCCTGGATGTTAAATTGTTCCGGTTTTCATAAAAATCCGTTTTTTCCGAATTTTGATTTTTATTTCCCCAAATAAAGGGGGAAATTCTTCATCAAATTTGGCCTCTGTAATTGGGAATTCTCCTATCTTTTCCCAACATTTTCCTTCAGTCAGAATTTGATTTATGTCAGGAATATTCCTGACAGTCATGTGCTGGATGGGTTCAAGTTGTTGGATACCTGGATAGTCATGTGATATTGGTTTGTTGCCATTTCTGGTATGTCAAACGGTATATTGGAAAGGCACCAAATTGGGCGATGACTGGATGTTAGGTGTGATGGCAGGCGCCGGAATACTCGTACATCCAGACCCTCAACACAATCATTGGGTGATGGTGAATACAGCAGCTGGGTCATACAGGGAATCCTTGCTGCCATCCCATTGGTCCTGGTTGAAATTAGTCAACACCAAGACAGGCGCTTTACCATACATCCAGAGCTACAGTGTGTAGCTGGTACCCATATGCCATGATGAAAATGATGGTTTCAGACTTGGGTCAGAGGTAGCTTAAGGCCTTGCTTCAGGAGATAAATCATAATATGATATGCTCTTTTGATATGGGACTTGGGTTCCTTGCTCTGTTTTTGACCAACCTAATTATATTGCTCTTATCCATAAAGTATTTGAATTCTTGTATCACAGTGGCTTTAGTAGTTTTAATTGGTTGGCAATTCAGTCCCAGATTTGGCACACTGGTTGAGTACAACAATTTCCTGGAGAACTTGTGGGTGATATTTTGACGCTTGGGCTGCTAGCCACAGGCGCTGTAGCCTGATTGGCAAGTGTGAAAGCCAAGCTATTCAAAGGCAGATGTTCTGAACCAGATCCATAAATCTGATTGGACTGTTGGCTGGTGTGAAAGCCAGTTGGCTATCCAAAGACAGTTTTCCTACCAGACCCACCAATCTTATTGGCTTGTTAGCTGGTGCCCTGTGCAGGGTTTGGGGAGGGGGCTTGAGAAGAGCTAGTCCTTGGATGACTATTAACCAAGTCAAACCCATATGGGTCAGGAGTCAGGTACAAGCTGGCTTGGTAGTTAATCATATCAACAATCTGGGTGTAAACATGGGCCTTTGTGTACAGAGCCACCCCTCTGCTGAAAGTTTCTTGGCTGCTGCCTTGCTTGTTGAGTCTGCCAAAATTGTTGTCATTTACATAAGCCACCATATAATAGAAGCAGCCAAAGAATCACTGAAGGAGGAGGGTTAAAGTTTCATGGTATGGGATTATTTTCATCACAAGTCCAGAGTTGAATTGCTTCAAACCCACTATGCACAAGTGAAGAGCCCTGAAAATCAATAAGACACCTTAGTTTTCAGATCTGATAGCTGTTGATCATCTGCCAAAGTTTCTTCTTTCTAATTTAGGGTGGGGGTATTGAGTATCTTGTGTGGCTTCATTCTGTTTTGTGTTTGTTACCCTTTGCTCTTGGGCTGCTCTAATTCTGTTTATGTTTAGCCCTTCTGCTGCCCGTCTGAATCCTGATATATTATAACATGTTCCAGAAAGGCCCCAATCTGTTTTTCTTGCTGTACCAAGGCATTTTGTTTGCAGTTTGGGCTATGCTGTTTGATATCTGATACAGTTCTGTATTCTGGGTGTGTATTATTGCATTCCGTGTTTGGCCTTCTGCCAGGTCACCAAAGATATCCAAATTAATGCAATCTGGAGCTTGCTCAACCTGGATTCTGTTTAAATCAAAGCTATTTTTCTTAGATCCATAGTTTGAAAACCACTGTATTTGTGTTGGGGAAGATAACTGCCCAGAAGAGAAGAACATATATTAATAATTGGGTGCTAACTTTATTGAGGGCTTAACACTATTATACTATAGAAGAGAGCCACTACTCCACAAGGGGGTGGTATTGTGGTGGGATCCAGTATGGTTTGAATTGTGAATAACCTATTGAAGGATCAACATCTGAAATCAGGTTTGCCCCTAATTTGGAGATACTCCCCGTATCTCAACATTAGAGACAAGAGAGATTATGTTGTTATATACATCATGGGACAGCTCTGTGAGCGCCCCCTGTGTGTTGTGAGATATGTTGGCAGGTGAGGTGTTGATCTTGGTTGCATTAGCAGCTGTAGAAAGTAAAGTATTGATGTCTCTATTATCAGGACACTTCTCCCCTGGAAGCTGCATATATATCTATAAGATCTCTTTCTTTTAAATGGAATGTTGTCTTGTCTCAGCTATCTCTCCCATTGGTAACTCTGCTAAAGCAGTATAGTTATGACACAGCATTTTTGTACATTTAAGGGGTTGCTAGTGGTTGCTCCAACTTTTGTTTTATGCCTAAATTTATTGAAAAGATGCAGCATGGAATGAAAACACAAAGGGGGGGAATTCCTGGGATCTTTTTTGAGACAACTTATCCCAAAACTGAGAAATTTTGGACTCCTGATCATCTATAGCTTTGTTCTCTGCAGCTCAGTTGGGACCATCAAAATGGTTTAGGTGCTGGGATTTGCAATTAATATGATATATCTTGTTGATTGAATTTGATCAACCAACTTGACTTTTAGGGATTTTTTTTTGGAAATTTAAAGTACTTTTGAACAGCAATCCAGTTTTGGTTATGTAATTTTCTGGTGTAGAATTTGAACTTTTTATTGACATGATATTTTAGTTTTAGGAGGCTTGGCTTGAGCTTAGTTTTGGCTCAGTTCTTTGGGGCTTGGATTTTTTGTTTAGTCCAAACCTTCAAAAAATTGATTGATCCTGTCGATAAAATGCATTAGTTCTTTGTCTGGCTAGCCATTAATCTGCTGGTATGGAGTTCAATACAGAATCTGAGTTTGGCTTCCGACCCAGTAACCCTTCCCAATATGCACTGAGTTTGCTAGAGTTGGTGAACCGATACCAAGAGTTATTCTCTATTTCGGTAGTTGATTTTTTTACTTTGGGAGGTTTCAGTAAACTCCCCGAAGATTGGCAGAGGGTGATCCCATCTGACGTTGTGAATGAAGGCGCCAGTGACGCTTTTATTGATGACCTGATCCAAGCTGCCGGAAAAGGCTTGCCAAATGTACTTTGCCTTTTATCTTTTTTAATTAATTAATATATTCTTGAAACAGTAGACTTATAACAAAGTGTTAAAGCTCTAAAAAGTGATCAGGCTGAAGTTTTTCATGATAGATAAAAATATTCTTGGTTCAAATTTGCTTTAAAGGACATGTATAAAAATTTGACTCCAAAACCCATCCCAAGAGATTAGTTTAAGCCTTCCAGGTTATTTTAGAGTTGAAACTAGCCTTTTCCCTCAAGTATTTTAGGCGTCATTTAAGCCTCTTCCACTACAATTACTTGGCCTTATAAAGGGATTATTTCGCTCATTTTTCTACTAGAAAAATTGGCCTGAAAGTTTGTCTGAGATCTTCCGCCAAGCTTACCTACTTCCTCTTCACAAAGTTTATCATAAAACCATGCCAAAAAAAACTTCAGCTATCGAACCAAGATTTCAGATTCTGAATGTCCCCTAAAAAGCAGCACGAGGTTAGCAATATGCTTATTGAATTTTTAATGGTTGAAGGTGGGTATTATGGCGGCTCTGGTAGGGAAAGTTGCGGCAGCACATCGAGTGGAAACGGTAATCGACCTAGGATCAGGTCAAGGTTATCTCAGCCGACTGTTGGCTTTTCAACATGGGCTTAATGTTCTGGGAGTCGATGGAGATCCTGCCCAGAGCGCAGGGGCATATCGAATTGATGCTCAGTTTGCTAAAAGGTCGACGCGGGTCCCTGGAGAACTTTCCCATTCCACCCTCCTTATTTCTCCTGCTTCTCTGCCGCAGCTGCAGAGAAATATTGTCGACTTCAATGGCCAGAAGGATTGGCTTCTCTGTGGACTCCATACATGTGGATCCTTGGCATACACTACAATTGATTTGTTTTTTAAAACCGATGCCAAATGCTTAGTGACGGTAGCCTGCTGTTATAATCGACTGACTGTGGGAGAAGGTTGGTATGCCATATGCTTCTATTAACCCACTAGAATTCCCCACCAGTAGCTTCCTGAAAGAAAGATCCCCTCGCTTAGGCCGCCTAGCGCTTAAGATGGCCTGCCAGACCCCGTCTTCGTGGCCATCTAATCCTGAAGAGTGCTTTGAGTTTTTCAAACGCCATTTCTACCGCGCCCTCCTCCAGAAACTAATGGTAGAAATCGGTCTCATATCTGCAACCCAAGCTCCACCAGCGATTGGCAAGCTAAAGAAGAACAGCTTTTTCAGCTTTCAAGTGTATGCACATGCTGCATTGGTACAATTAGGATATCCTGTATCAGATCCCGAAGGGATACAGGCCTTTTATGAAAAACATCGCGCGGGCTATAGGCAGATTGCATTGGTTTGGTCACTGCAGTCATGTCTGGCCCCTGTCATAGAATCATTACTCATTCTTGATAGATATATTTCCATCAGGGAAAGGCTTGGTCCTTCTGGAGATGTTACTATTCTACCCATGTTTGATTTGTTGGTTTCTCCTCGGTGCTTTGCCTTAGTTGCACACAAGTAGTGGGGTTACAGTACGGGCTGTACCGTTCATCGACTTATGTAAGAACATTCATACCAGTCGCTTGAATGACTTAGACATTAAGATTTCCAATTTAGAATCATTCATTTAACAGCTTACAGTAGTTTTAAAAGCTATGGCGACAACCGAAAATACCTCAGATTTAAACGAAATCCAAGTTGCTCGAGATTCAGGATTCAAATAATTTAAATATTTTCGGTTAACAATTGGACTATCAAACAATAAACAAAATTTCACTTGCATATTATACAAAATTATATCAAATATCAAGCAGTGTAGTTTAAACCACAATCAAAATGAACTGACGCAACAAATGAGATGAATGGATGCTGTTCTAGAATATTATAATCCAATCAGGATTCAACTGAGGCACCAACAGAAGGATTAAAATGAAACAAAATTTGAGCAATCTAGAAGCAAGATTCCACAAGCACAAAACAAAATGAAGTCACAAGATGTGTAGTATGAGGCTCTAAAATAGAAAAATAACAGTTTAACAGCCAATCAACAGCTATCCAATTTAGGAAAAGAGGCATTTTATTCATTTTCATGGATCCTTATTTGTATATAATGGTTTTGAGAACCTTCCAAATATGGAATAATAATAACAATAAAAAAATCATAAAATTTTAAACTTCTACTTTTAGTGATTTTATCCTAGGTTTTGTTTCAAGATGGTTTTTACTAGCAACAATATTTTCAACAGCGCCAGCAGCCAAGCCAGCTTCAATGAAGGCAAGACTCAGGACGTGGAGGCACCTGTTTACACCCAAGCCTTTGAGGCGGGTAACAAGGAAGCTGACCTGTACCTGACCCCTGACCCATATGGCTTTGACTTGTTCAACAGTCACTTAGTATCTAGCTCTGCCCTTGCTCCCACACCCACCCCTGCACAAGCTGCCTGTCAACCAACCAATCAGGATGGCAACCTTGATTTAGAACAACTTCCTGCCACCAGCCAACCTGCCCCCCTACAGCCAATCAGGCTTCAGCTCCCGTGGCCCAGCGCCCCAAGCAGCAAATCATCACCACCCAAATTCTCCAGGAAATTGTGGCACTGAACCTGCAGGGTCTGTCCTGGGACCAGATTGCTGCCCAGTTGCAATTCACCCAAGCCACAATAATGCAGGAATTCAATAACTTAATGAATAAGGGGAATCTGATTGGGACGGCCAAGAAGCCAAAGAAGGCCCCCAAGTCCCAGATAACAAAGGCCTACCCAATAATGCTTGACCTCCTCCAGTAGGACCCCAAGCTTCCCCTGACCCAGGTCCAGAAGCAACTTGCTCATTATAGCATTTGGGTGTGTGAGCGCATGGTGCAGCTCTGGATGTTTGGCAAAGTGGCGTCAGTCCATGTGTTGATCAATGTTGCCAGCAACCAATGAGATAGTAGTGAGGATTCCTAATGCAATTCTGCTATCAAGTACACCCTGGTCAGATGCTTGACAAGTTTAACCAAGAATGTCATGTTTGTCTCTTATTACAAGCTATCAATAGCTTTTGACAATTTTGGCAAGCAAGAAAAAGCCTCCACCCAAAAAAGAAGAAATAAGGTCAAGAAAGGGACATTTATTGGTGCGTTTCTGACTGTTTCTGCCAAGGGTTTTGTCTATTATTGGACAACCCCTGATTTTGCCAATGGTTAAAAATATAGCCACATTCTTGGTGAATTGCTTGACTCCTGGGATAGCTCAAATTTCTTTCACTGGGGTTTCTTGAGCTACCAGATGAAGGGTAGTGTCAGGATTGACAATTCTTCCTCTCTGGAAACCCAGGCCCGGAGCAGGAATCAAACCCCAACCCTGGACCCCCCTGGGCCGCCGGGCCTGTGAACCGCAGGACCGTCTGCCTGCATCTTTCTGGGATTGAGCCCCCACAAGCTGATACCAAGAATGTTGGCCCATGCAGTGAAACAAGCCAAACCAAGGAAATTATTGCACCAAATGAAAGACTAATCATAGCACATAATGGAGATACTGATTTGGCGACTATTAGCTTCATGAACTTGAAGGCTATACCAGCGACCAATCAAGAGCCAACCCAGGAAAGAGGCACGGGCCTGCAGCCCGGTCCCATGACCACGACACTAAAGCAAGATAATCAGGTAGCCAAATTGAGATTCTTGACCAATAAAAGTGTGAGAGAGGGGGGCTAAACTAACTAAGTTTGGCTCTCATCCCGGTGTAACAAGCCACCAGGATGCCATCCAGTGAAGAACTGGGATGGCCGCTCGGAGGGGGGACCACAGGGAGGACACCAGGGACAACTGAGGGAAGTAGGCGTTCAAACCCATCAGTATCAGGCCGGTGAGCAACCAAGGAGTGCAGGTAAGAGCGGGAGAAGACACCTTGGAGGGCCCGGGGGGTACTGCATGCCTCTGGACCACGTTGGGGAGGAGAGGCATGGGAGGCGCTGCTCCTTCAGAAACAGGTGAAGTAAGGTCCACAGTGTCCAAGTCCAAATCATCACACGCCAAGCTCTTGACCACAGCCTCTCCAGAAAAGAGAAGACTGCTGGGGAGGTCCCAGAGACTGGCAGGGTCTCTACCTACCAGACGGGCTGACAAAGAGATTTTTCCCCACAGATCAGGGGAGGTGGACCACAGAAGGAACAAGAACGGAGCCAGGGAAAAAACCAAAAATTTAAGCGCTGGGAGTATCATAGGAATATTCTTCATAAAATTTGGGGCAGGTGGGTAGGGTTTTCTGGACAAAAACAGAGGGAAAATATCTTGGTAGGGTAGTCTTAGAACAGGATGCAAGGAGGAGCAACTGGGTGGGTCTGGGCAGCTTCACTATAGCCTCAGATACCTTTAATAACAACAGGAAGCAAGAGCGGGTTTGAAATCAATGGTTTCAATAGAAAATTCAAAATAACAATAGGTATTATAAGAAAAATTGATTGAAAATTTAAGTTTTTGAACTTGGTTTTGAAAGCAAGAACGGGAAAGGCGACTACTGGATGAACCAATACTAGTATAATGAACCAGAAGAGAGGCCAGGTTTGAAACCAGCTGACAGAAGGTAAGCTTGAAGCAGAAACTAACACTAAAATCTTTAGGCTATAGGAACTCAAACTGGGTTCCAAAATAACACAAATATTAAAAATAAAGTGCAGAATGGCTCCAAGCTTTAATATTATTGGAAAATAGACAAGCAGGGGACTAGAAGTCTCCTTGCTTGCATAAAAGAGATGGGCTGCAAATAAGTTGGGTCACATGACAGTGAAACCAAATCTAATTGGCTGGAGGCAAAACTTTGCTAGGCAGGGGCAGGGGGACTGGAGGGTTTCATTTCAATTTCCGTGGTCAGATCTGATTGGCTGGAAGAGGCACTGGTCATTTAGAATTCACTTGTGTTGCTCAGTGCCAATGTGGCGGCCTCTTATTGGCCAGCTCTAATGGTTTTTAGAAGTGGGCAATACCAAGCTAATAAGTAGTCCAAATTAACCAGTGTTTCTTCCCAGGAGGGAGCAACCAAAGGCAGAGGTTCCGCAGGGTAGGCCAGCACAAACCTCTCATCTACCATGTGAGCTAAATCATTTAAAGAATTAAGGGGTTTGGCGGGCATTTTAGAACCTTTCTTGGTACAACAAGGGAAAATTGAGCAATCCAAAGCCAGAGGTGGCAGTGAATTTACAGAAAGAACTCACAGACCAAGTGCCATTTTGCTGCCTTTGGACCCAAGCACCCAGTCTCCCTGGCCCTGCCCTTCCCAATGCCCTGATGAACCCCCCATGGAAAATGTTAAGTTTGGAGGTGGGATACTATATATACCAAAGGACCATGTGCTCCAAACTAATTGCCATTTTTGAATAAAGGTTATGTTATTTTGGCTCACAAAGCTATTGTCTTATTTTGTATTTGCTATCTACCAATTCAGTTTGAGATCTCCTGGCCCCCCTGCTCCACCGCCTGCAGTTTCCTGTCCTACTAGTGTACTCTTTGAACCCGTCCATTTTACCAACTACCCTCTGAAATCTGAATACAAGGACTACACCCCGGAAAAGATACTTGAACTTGACCCTTTGGCCCACATACAATCTGCAGTTAGATACAACCAACAAGGCCCATGGATATTTTCAACCCTCAAGTTTTTCAGAGGGAAATTCAACTACCTTCCTGCTTATGACCTGCCCATGGAACCGCCCGTGACCCCAAAACCTATGCCCGCTTCCTCACCCGACCTCCCATCTGACCATTCCGGCAAGCTGTTTGAAATTGTGTACATCACCCTCACAGGGGTTATTGACACTATAATTCCGGCTGCCGGCCTGTGGTCCTGGGTGGGAAAGTCTGCCTCCTACCTTTTTAAGTTAGCTCCCCTCTTATGGTGGACATTGCCCGCAAAAAACCCGGCCCAGGTTACCCCTGGAAACAACGGGCTGGCTGCCCAAGACTGGATCCCTGACAGGTAGCTCCACTGCCCCTGAGACCATCCAAGGACATGGGCACCAGGCCTCAGTCTACCCTGCCAGCCACACATATATCTATCTGGCCAATATAATGTTCTTCAATATTAGAGACACAATCTGGCAGCGCTGCCCACAGGCGTTCAATGACCTCTATCTTGGTGTCCTTGATCATGATGCTCTCTTTAGTTGGCAGATGATGGCTGACTTGTTTGCACAGATGGTTTTTCATGTGAATATGAGTAACCAATCACAAAAGGATAAGCACCTACCCCCATGTCACAGCCACCTATCAGCCAGTCCAGCCAATGACAGACAATGAATACAATCAGCAGTATATGGCGGCCATCACGTGCAATCCTCCTGCCTCTTCCCCCACCATCACCACCCCCACCTTCCAGCCCCACTCACCCACTCCCAGACCTCACAGGCCAGCGCTGCCTCAAAGCCTTTCTTCCTGTGTCATTCTGCCTAGTAGACATCACTCTTCCTGTCCCCCCAATAAACCCCCTGTTGCCAAACATTTTTATTTTATATTATCTTTATCTTTAATTTCAATTGTTCATTTTCTCTTTGTTTATAGTTGGTTTTATTCTTTATGTTCAGCTTATTTCTATAAAATTATATATTTGCTATGTCATGTATCTAGATCCAGAACACAGTTATTTTTAACACCTAAACACAGCCCATTGTGAAAATATCAACAAAAATTTGGTGATTAGCTAATTTTACATTAGCTAATTAAATTTTTATTATGTTTAGAAAATTTGTATGTGATCCAAATTCAAAACCTTAATGATAAACTTTAAGTCAATCAGGAGCCTAGTGAGAAAGTGATTATTATGACATAAAGGGTCACTCAATAATTCTTTGATCTATATGCGTTAACTAATCTAATTAGCTGGTCGTTTTGCCATTGTGCTTCATTTTTGCTGTGACCATTTGTGTGTTAACTAGTACTTAATCAGCAACCAGGATAGCACTTTTTCAAAAAGAACTTTTCACAGCAGTGTTGGCGTACAATGGAAAAACAACTCCCTGGTGCTTGACACTATAGTAAAGTGGGAATTCAGCTTTTCCCTGATTGACAACTGGAAATCAACACTTTTTTAATTAAAAGATCTTAATGTACTGAAAAATTTTAATATAAAAATTAGCCTATAAAGCTATGGTATACTACAGTGACTCCAGTAAGCTCAAAAATGCAATAAAATTGTACCTTAGTTATTAAGAATAAGGAGAAATATGCAAATATTTCTAATTTTACTATGTAATTTACACTCTTTATTATATAAATATTTTTCATTACCATAAAAATTAAAAATCTAATGAACCAAAAATAAATATAAACACAACAATAGAAGTTATATAAAATATGAAGAAATATTAATATTTATTTGATATAGTTCATATAAGTACAAATGTGAATATCTTATGTTTTACTAGTAAATTAACAAAAATTAAGATATTTCAATCACTTTCAATTATAACTATTTATCTCAAAGTTACCATATATACATAAAATAATTTTAATATCTAATTAAATGAAAAAATTTAAAAATTAAGCTAAAAAGTAAATGATCAGAACTAAAAAGTAAAAATTTAAGCTAAAAAGTTAAAAGTCAAAATCATAGAAGCAAGCAAGTTTACTCTTCACCCCTATTCCCCTTTTTCATTTTAGCTCTTTCCAGGAGGGCAGTTGCAATGAGATCAAGCTGCTTCTTGATCTCTGAGGCCTTGTATTTATGCTTGGCTGCATTTTTAATGGCCTTGGTGAATAGGGTGGAACAGGTTGTGAGCTTGGTGGGGGGACGCGGTTTACCAAGTTACACAGCTTGGAGATGGTTTTCTCCTGCTTGTGCTGCAGAAGGGAGAAAAACTTATTGAATTTTGGGTGGAGCCCAAAGTTGGCCTTGAGGTGTTTGTGATAAGCCTCTAGCGCTGAGGTGGTCTTGAGCTCACCATTCACTGCCGCCCGGTACACATTCCAGCTGGCCTTGGCACGGGCCTTGCCTTGCCTCTGCGTGATGACCTTCCCAATCCACTGGGGCTCAAAGTACTCAAGGAAAGGCTTAAACTCTGAGTGCTTAACTACGTAAGGATCCTGTGAGAGAACCTTGAACCCCTGCGCAGTGTGCTCTGGCTTTAAAAAAGCCAAGGCACTAAATTGTGCAAGCACAAATTTGCAGGTGTCTGAAGTGTCCCTTTGGCTCAATCTACTTAGCTCGGCATGGGCCTGCACATTCCAAGCAACTGCTTGGCAGAAGTGGAAGTGGCACCCCTCTTCACCTCCCCGCTAAACAGCTGCTCAAATGCATTGAATTGAGCAGGCTCAAAATTCATAATGCACATGGCAGGCTCTAGAGCTCTGAGCCTTACCTTTTCCTCCGAGTCCAGGGTGGCCTAGTCCTTGTCAGAGGCAGGAGGGTTGGCGCGGGTGTAGGGGGTCTTCTTGGCATCATTGTTGTCAGGAAGAAGAGAAAGTTCTTGGCAGAGGATGGTAAAAGCATGGGTGTAAATGGCCTTGGTGGCCCTAGGAAGAAGAAAGAACACAAGTGGAATCACCTGGATGTCAATCTGGGCATGGATCATCCAGAGCTGCTTGAACATCTGGGGGCAAGTGGAAAAGGTACCATCAACTAGCCAGGTTGAAGCCCTTTTCAACTTCATCAGTTTCTGCTGAGTTGAGTAACATTATGCAGTCTTTGGCGGCGGGCCCATTGTCATGGAGGAGGAAGCGCTCCCCACTTGGAAGCTGCTTGAGCTTGTGGGTGAGCGTGAGCTCCAAGAGGACGTCCAAAGCCTTGGAAAGAGGGGGGATTGGCGGCAATCTGCTTATTGCTTATGAACTTAACCAACTGCTCTTAAGTTGGCACTAACTTGAGATTGTTGGGTTTTAAATGCTGCAAGGCCTTTATAGCCAGATCAGATGCTTGGAGGTGAGAGGATGTTGGGATCACCTGGACCAGGTACCATTTTAACATCCGGGTTATAAGATGATTGGGGGCTCACAAGAGTGCTCCCCCTTCTCTGCAGTTACTGGCTCCCAGCCCTCAGTGTTTAGCCAGGCCCGCAAGTCTTATCCTCACAGATAAAGTGCTTGTTCTTAGTTTGGCTCTTTTGATTGTTATAATTAAAAATGTAGTTTTCAGCTACGTAGCCAGGGCTGCCCTTTACAGACATAATTGGGAAGTACTGGGGGGAACTCTTTGGAACTTTGAACTCTCTGTCCACATTACATATGTTGTGGATGGCCAGTGGATCCCAAGCCAAATGACCAGAAGCTTTGAACTTCTTGGAGTACTCCTCTAGCTCATCCTGGGGGTCAGATGAGGGAGGGGGAAGAGCCATCAGGGGGAGGAGGGGAAGGGTTCTTTTAGGCCTGTTTGGATGCCTCCTTGTTCTTACCAGAAGAAGAGGTGGGCTCCTTGGCAGCCTTTTCCTTCTTGGTGTGGCGCT
The DNA here is from genome assembly GCA_014839935.2 of Entomophthora muscae. Taxonomy (NCBI): domain Eukaryota; kingdom Fungi; phylum Entomophthoromycota; class Entomophthoromycetes; order Entomophthorales; family Entomophthoraceae; genus Entomophthora; species Entomophthora muscae. The sequence continues at coordinate 71,134 of QTSX02005278.1, forward strand.
CCTTTGTGGGCTCAGTGTTGGCCTCTGACTTGTAAAATGAGTGATCAGTGAGAGATCCATAACTTTTATTTGAGGACTTGAGTGGAAAGTTGAAGATCAAAGTGGAGGGGGGGAAGAGATGGAGTGGGGGGAGATGGAGACTTTGCCTTTGTCTTTGCAGGCTTCTTGACACACTTGGGGGTGGAGGCAGTTTCTTTTGAGCCCTTGGAGGCTTGGCGCTTGGTAGGCTTGTTAGATTTAGACAATCTTGGCTAAAGAAAAGTTTAGTTTTGTAAATAAAATGATTGAGAAGATATGTCAAACACAAAGAGGTAAAGAGAAGCAAAATTCAAGTACAAATTATGCAAATAAAGTTTTATTATCCAGAAAAAGCCATAACAAAGTAAATTGAAGTAAAATACAAACTCAAAGTATAGATAAAAAGGTTAAAACAGAAAGTAAGTGATTTTATGATATAGCATCAAAGATGTTAGGTTCAGCATAGCATATCAGTAAAAAATAAATGTAAAAGTATAATTAAAAATCAAAAAAGTATATAAAAATTATATGGGGAGTAGCAGGAAGAGTAGTAGATTATAATTGCAAAAAAATTAACATGTGGATTTTTTTATTGGGAGTTAAAAATTCAAAACATAGTAAAGAGTTGAGTTTGGCACTGTCAATCAGTTGAAAAAAGCTGGATTCTCACTATTGAGTATGCCAGAGTCAAACAAAAAATCAAATTTACTATGTTTTTTACATATAAAACTTGCTTAAATTTAAACAGCGTCAAAAGTTGACCCAAAAGCAAGGCAGTTTAATATGCTCAAAAATAAAAAATACAACATGTGTTGAAAGAGTAAATGAGTAGGAAGTTGTTGATTAGTGATTAAGGTATGCTGTGAGGAGCTGGGAGTAAATTATTTATCATAGTGTTGGTTACAACATTAAGAAGCTCTCAGTACTAATCCCAAAGTTAAAGTGTCAAGTGGATGGGTGTCAAGTGGCACTCATAATGCATCACTTATTAATTTAGCCTTAATCACAAGCCTTTGATTAGTTAAATCTGAAACCAATTGTGTGGCAAGTGGATAGAGTCAAACAGAGGGGGAGTTGAGTTTCTGTTTTTTATAAATTACATATTAAATCTCTTAATAAATTGGGCTTAATTTATGTGGCACCACTTAATCCACAAAACTGGAAATGGCATAATGTAAAACAAGTGGAGTACTTGATTAATGTTTATATCACTAAATCCAGTATAGTGGTGCTTGGTATCTTAGTCAACAACAATGGGCGCTAATAATAAAAATACAATAGTAAGTAATAAAATTTATATAAGCGCATATGTGTTTTAAACTGTAAATTCAGAACCTGAACGTAAAAATGCGGGATTGTCAAATCTTTGGTCCAAATTTCAAATCACTTTTGCGGGCAACTCAGCTGAGTAAAAAATAAAATATTTAATAAAATCAACCATTTAATTTGACTTTTTTGATTTATTTAAATGGCAAATTTTGAATCTCTTGAGCAGATAACTCAACTAACAAAGGACAAAAATCAGTAAAAAAATGCAGGATACATGAATAAGAAATGCGGGATTCTTATGTACAATTTGAGATTTCCTGTGTGTCAAACAAATCATAGACATCATGTAAAAATTAACAAATATGAAATTGCAGGATTTTCAAATCCAAGAACCAAGTTTCAAATCATAATTGCAAGGAATTTGAAATAAATATAATTTATGGGTGTCTCAAAAAGGATGCCAAAGGATCTAGAGTGGATTTGTGCTGATTCTTTTAGAAATCATAGGCATTCTCAAAAATCACCCTATTCTAATTTAGGACAGCTAAAATTTAGATCATAATATTAACAAAATTAACATA
>QTSX02005279.1:0-72570 GCA_014839935.2 Entomophthora muscae
CTTTAACTCTTTTGTTTCAACCTTGCTTCCTGTTTTCAATCTGCCCAAGCCACCCAAGTCCATTACTAAGCTCCCTAAAACCGCTCTGTCACTCCTTGCCTGGTTTCTTACTTCTGGGTGCCCCTGTTTTCTTCAATTTTATTGGCTGCAGCTTTAAAAACCCCATCAATCTTCTCCAAATTTTGTGGAGTTCACTACCATGATACTCCCTGTCTTAAAATTTGTGGTATTTCCCTTGGCATCATTTTTACTGCTCCTGTGGTTGACATTGCCAGATTTATGGTCAAAGATCTCCTCTTCTGCTCAGCTTGTGGGTGACAACCCTTCTAGCCTCTTGAATATCCCCAGTGGTCTTCTATTCTCTGGAGAGGCTGTGGTAAAGAGCTTGACTTGCAACAATCTGGATTTAGATGTTGTTGACTATGCCTTTCCCACTCCTGTGGGTGAGGGGATGTTGATATCCTCCCTTTCTCAGCCTGGAAAAGAGCAACTTGGTGCCCCTTCAGGCCCCTGTGATGCTTCCTCCCCCTCCCACCTGTACGCCCTGGTTGCTCACCAGTTTAATGCTGATGGGATGGAATGTGTACTTGCCTCAGCTGTTCCCTGTGTCCTCTCTGTGGTCCCCCCTTTGAGCGGCCATTCCAGTCCTCCACTGGGTGGCATCCTGGTGGTTTGTTTTGCCAGGATGGGAGCCAAACTTAGTTGGTTTAGCCCCCTCTCTTACCCAGCTGGCCTCAGGGTGGCGGTTTAGTTTCCTATTGTCAAGGCAACTGGAGGTGAAACTATCTGATCAAATGAAATAATCAGCAACAGCAGATGAACTATCAACATATTAAGGAAAAGGCAACTTGACAAAAATAGATTATAGTATATAATTCTATTTTATTTTTATTATTTTTGAAAATCTACTGTAATCAGACATCTAAATTTTAGCCGTCCTAAAATGGAATAGGGTGGCTTTTAAGAATGCCTATGGTTCCAAAAAGAATTATCACAGATCCACTCTAGATCCTTTGACTTCCTGTTTGAGCTGCCCATAGATTACATTTATTTCAAATTCACCTCATTTTTTATTTGAAATTTGGTCCTTAGATTTGACAATCCCGCAATTTCAGATTTGTTAATTTTTCATGTTGTCTATGATTTGTTAGACTTACAGGAAAAACCCAATCATACATTATAACCTGTGTTTCTGCTTCATGCATCCCGCATTTTCTTGATGTGTTTTGTCTTTAGTTGTTGAGTTATCTGCTCAAGGGATTCAAAATTTGCTAATTTAAATAAATCAAAAAAGTCAAATCAAATGGTTGATTTTATTAAATGCTCTACTTTTCACTCAGCTGATTTGCCCGCAAATGTGATTTGAAATCCAAACCAATGTTTGACAATCCCACATTTTTACGTCTTAGTTCTGAATCTACAGCACACATCTCAAAAACGCTCCTTGCAAAGAGGCTATCTTGGATCAAAATAGAGAGAGTGCAATCCAAACAAGTTTTTTTGAGTAGAAAAACGCTTACAAAATACCCTAAATACAGAATCTGGAAAAGCTGCATCACAAAACAGCTATTCTGGATCAAAAGAAGGGTTTTATCCAATTAAGGTGATCAAAACTTGGTGCACTCCACTGCAGAACCACCCATTTATAGGCCCTGCCCCAAACAGAAAAAAAAGTGCTGCAGCGCCAACTCATAAACGTCTTGGGCCCTGCCTTACTTTTAAGTTTAGCCCCCAGCAGCGCCAGATCTGGATCCCCAAAATACGGGCTCCACTAATCAATCATACCTTATAAGCACTGGATTCATAAGCAGAGGAAAATAATTAAAGACTCAATAAAGGAAAGAAAAACAATAGACAACAAAATAACTATAAACAATAAAAATAAGGATACCCACGGCAAGTTTATTTCAGACACTAGTTCAGCAGGAGCTGCCTCTTGCATCAGGGCGCCTCTACACTGCTGAGCAGAAGAAATAGAAGAGGAGTGTCCTGGAAGTTGGCAGGGATGCTTGGCAGGATCCTGTATGATGATAACCAGGCACTGGTGAGTGGGCATTGGGTATCGGTTATTGTCCGGATGCTGGTGTACGTGAGCCAGGATACCTGATATCTGGGACCAGGCTAACTGTGGGTTGCAGGACATGGGAGACTGGCTGCATAAGGGAAGTTGGATCTGGCTGGCTGGCACCAACTGGCCCCAGCCACCACAATCAAGAACACAACATCTATGATGAATCAGTTCATTAGGGCATCCTCTATGTAGGAGTACAAAAGTGAAAGGGGGACATGGAGCTGATAGGCCAAGGAGCAGTGATCCTCCAAGCAACAACCAGTGTACCTGGTCTGGCAACTCTCAGGAAGTTACCACATGAAGTGGAAAGTAGCAGCAGCCAAGGGAAGGTACAATAAAGGATTGCCAGTGGCAATGGCTTGGAGGAACACCTTTAACATGGCGGGGAAGCAATGGTTGGTGTTGGCTTGGCCAGTCAAGTTAAGGCCTGGTGGAAGCTGGGATTTGCAGCCAGCTCAAAGGCCCAACCCCAAGCTACCTAACAGATGTACCCATCTTAAATAGAAATTGTGCAGAAATGCTGGGCAGGGATCTTGAAGGGGGCCAAGGTAGCTGGCTGCAGCCCTAGACCCACCCCAGAAGCCAAACTGGATGCTTTGTACTGGCTGTGGTACAGCTGGTCTGTGTGTATTGGTGCTGTTGCATCCTGATTGGAATGCAGTGCCTTTACAAAGCTGTACATTGTCTCCTCATGGTGGTAGATCCCAAACTTACTAAGAAGGTTGAGTTAGTCCACCACCACTTCATTTGAGCTGCAACAGGCGCAAAGCATTGGGGAATGGGTAGCAGGAGGCGCACTAGTAGGGGAAGATGATAAAAGAAGGAAGGACAAACAATATGCTGGCCAGCATCTTCTTGGGTGCTATGGAGGAAAGGACTACCCTCATACATGGAGTCCAGGTTGAGGAGATCCTCAGCAGCAGAGTTGTGGTCAAAACTGTGTTCTTAACCAGCCACAGAAGTCCTGTCTGCAAAGTTGACTGACATTGGCCCAAAGCCAATTCAGGAAGGCAACCCTCGCCAACTGTGGCATTTTACAAAAAGTGTGGTGCTCTGCCTTGTCTGTTGAAGCCATCATTGCGCCATAGGCTTGATGCATATTGTTTTTGGTGGTGTTGGGATGTATAGGAAGAAGAAAGGAAGTAGCGCTTGGTCAGGCGGGGGATATGTTGGGATTTTTGACTAAGTGATGATGCCAATCATGACACAGCTCCCAGATTAGAACTACTGCAATTATATTGTTACAAATTAAGGATATAAAGTTTATATATATTTAATTGAAAGAAGATTTTGGATCATTTGCTGCAGAATACCCAATGATAGGCACTGCTGCGCCTCCCAAAAAAAACTCCAGGCGCCACCCTGCAAATATTTTAAGCACCAAGGTGCTGCCTTGCTTTTACATCATGTGCTACCACAGCGCCAGGCTTGAATCCCCAAAATCTCAATCTCTTAATTAATCACATTTCTAAGTACTAGTATTGAAAGGACAATCTAAAAAGTATATTTTGGATCAGCAGTAGATTTATGATTGTTATGACAAGCTCCACCCAATAAAAAGTGGCACAGCAGCAACTAAAATAATTGCAAGGCAGCACCTGGAACTTTTACTAGTTGGCAGCTAGAAATATTTTCAGTTGGCTCTGCAGCGCATGGTACCTTTACTATTTGCTGTCAGGGCACCTGGGCTTTTACCAAAACAGTGTTTCAACCAAGTTTTCCTCCTCACCTGCCAATGTATCTTAAAATACACAGGGGGCGCTTGATGAGTCACCCCAGGACACATCTAACGGCATGGATCAATCAGATGGTAATGTCAAATTGTGGGCACTATCTCTTAATTAGAAGCGCTGCCAATTTGACTTGCTGATTCCTGTGTGAGTCATTCCTTGGCTTCAAACCTTACTTGAAACCTGTCACTATGCTACCCCCTGTGACCTTGTGGCTTTCCCCATATGGTATAATAATCACAATACTCTACAATAAACTACATCTTATTCTATTCATTTTTGTCATTTCTATTGGACTGCTGTCTTCCCAATCAAATACTAAACTCCAATTGATTCAGTTGCAACAGTGGTGCTTATTCTTGGTTTTTCATAACAATTATACTTTTATGTGATGAATCCAAGCCTTTCCCTTATTAATTGGAAATAAAGTATGGTATTAATTTATGACCACATATAATAAATCAACTCAAATTAACGCCACATTAATAGTAATATCTCTATGTAACACAGTCATTAAAAAACCTTTTTTATATACTAGCTTTAATAGAGCTTATCATAGAAGGAACTTATTTGTTTGAGTTTCAACATTAAATGTTTTATTAATGATTTTATATATACAGAGGGTGCTTAAGTTATTGTGGAACAGGTCATTATGAAATCTACTAGGCTCCTAAGCGTTCAATAAGAGTTGTTCCTACCAATGTGGCAACAATAACTAGCCTGTTTTTACATATGGTGCCATAGGACGCCATATAGAACAAGCCACTGAAAATTGACTGTTTCCACTTTAAAAAGTACAATTCAGCGCCAAATTTCACTTAAATATAAAATAAGAAAGCATCTGAAACTTTGCATACATATATTTTTTGGCCTCCTCTAAACAGTTGGGTACTTTTTAACCCCAGCTGTATAGGATAGTTTTAAATATATTTTGGTTTTACTCTTTGTCCTGGTTGAGTTAGCTCCACTGTGAATTTCTTAATTTAATATAAAAACGGTTAAAATCACAATGCTTTGAGCTACAGAATTGTAATTACTTCATCTTTGAAACACCATTTTGAATGCAAGTTTTCAGTCAAAACTCAAAGTTTTGTATACTTGCTGTTGCGCTTTTTGCATTACATCCCCACAATTATTTGAGGTTATAGGGCACAGAACATTTGCTTGAATACAGAAATATGTGAGAATATGAATACTATTGTATCAGAAGAGCCAGGATTGAATGGAACCATGATTATTGTCTAGCAATGGCTTCTGATTGCACAGAAGCACTTAAGGATTAGGATAAAGGTCAACCAGATTAAAGATATATCAAAGATGGGTCCAAGATTAAGATTAAAGATTAAAGGTTCTTTTTTATTGTAATTAATTAATTCTTCTTATACCTTCTGCAAGGTTAATCCCTGGGCTGCTAGCAATATCTTCTAGGATATTCTAACACACCCCTAATTTGGGTAATTTTTAATATAGGTTTGGCACTTATTGCACATCAACTAATAGAATATTTTCATTTTTTCCCAGAACAGGTGGCCCTTGCTGGCATGGAATAGTTTAGTTGCTTTAGGATCACTTCCTACCTTCCTGACATACTTCAAGCTTAATTCTTATTAATGTAATTAATATGGGAATTTGATATTATGGGGAATCAAACCCAGTGTCTTGATGCTTGGTGTAAAAGTAAGGCGGTGCCGCAGCACTTGCAATAATTTTCTGTTGGTGTGGCAGCGCTTGACGTAAAAGTAGTTTGGTGCAGCAACCTCCAGAATTAACTCATACAGAATGGAACATCCTCCATGTCAACAATTTCAAAAATTGTTTTTGCTTTATCTTTTATAATTTCAATTAAAAGCTCAAAATAAAAATCAAACATTGCTTCTATTATCAGTGTCATTTATTTAATCAGGAAAAAAATAATCTTTAATATTGAAAATAAGAAAAATATTTTTGAGAATTGTCAACATGGAGAATGTTCCATGCTGTATGAGTTAATTCTGGAGGTTACCTTTGGTGCTTAATCCAGTTGCTAGGCAGCGCCACAGTGCCTGTGTCTTTTCCAAAGTGGTGCAGCAGCAAATCATGTATCATTTAGTGCCGCGGCAACGCTTATCATTGGCTAATTTAAGGTTAAGGTCTGCAGACTACTGCTGATCCAATATGAATATGATTAATACTACCAATTTATGTTATTTGGCAGCTGCATTTTATATCCAGAAGCTCTTTCATAATTAGCATCACTTTTTTGTACTACTAATTTATGGGTTTAGTTGCAGAAACCCCAATCTGTAAGCTCTGTCATATTCAGCATTATTGCTTGGTCAAAATTCCCAACACTTGCGCTACTAATAAATTTTTTATTTTTACATAAAAAACCTGATAAGTATGATGGTATATATTTATAGGTTTGTTTCTACAATAATATGTAAAAAATATGTTATACTTTTATATTTCAATCATTTTCATTTTTTACTTTAAAAATTGCCCCAATTTTGAACTTTTCTGATGCAAATTCACTCTTATATGTCTCCCAAGCCTACCACTAATATTACCCCCAAGGCCCCTAAGAGCATGGCTGCTCCTGCCCAAGCAAGAAAGCCCAAGGATACCCTCTCCAAGCAGCCTCCCAAAGAAACAACGCCTGCCACAATCCCCAAAACTTCCCCTGAGCCTGGGGCTGATAGCCCCACCCCTCCCCGCTCTCCCTTTGTCTACTCCCCCTCCAATCCCCAGGAGAAGCACTTCCACTTTAATGATGAAGATGAGAATGAAAGAAAACTCTGAAAACAATTCTGATGACCATAGTTCATTAGCCTCAGAGGAGGAGCCCATCCTAGAGTGTGACTTAAATGCATTTGTCAATATCTGTAATGACAATGGGCAATTCAAAGTTCTGACTGTTTTTCCTGACTCTTTCCCTATTATGACCAAGAAGGGGGGTGCTGGCTTTTTCAAGGACGGCTTCTGTTTTACCTGAAATGACCAGGAAAAAACCTGACTCACCATCACAACCACTGTGATATTCCAGGCTACCCTGCACAATTAACCACAATTGGTTTACCCAAGTCAAGGAGTTCACCATTGAGCATGGCTGTTTGGACTCTGATATGATACTGTATTATCTCATGTGCTGGTACCTATGCCAAGCCATTTCATTCAACAAAGACTTGACTTCAACTGAGCTGATAACACATGCCCGCCTTTACCTGAATGAGAATCAGAGAGAGGAGGTTAGAGAGAATATCAAACTCCAATGGTATGTGACTGATCAATGTTTAATTGAGGCCAATATTGGTGTCAGCGCTAGAAACATTGACAGGATTTTACTTTCAGAAAACCAAAATACTACATTTCTTGAAAAGCCCTTTCTGCTGCACAATGATGGGCAAGGCTCACCAAACCGCATTTTGTGCTTTTTAACACAAGAGGATCTCATATGCCTCCTAAAGTGTGACACCTGGTTTGCTGATGGGACTTTTTCCTCTTACCCAAAGCTATTTTACCAGCTTTGGATCATTCATTGACAGATCAATGAATAACCTATCCCCTTTGTCTTCTTCCTCCCTAATAAAAGGGAGGGGACTTATATTCAGGCCTTGGATATACTCAAGCAAAAACTGGATGAAATTTTGCCCACACTTGATGAAGAGCCAACTGAGAAGAGGGGTCGCAAGAACCTGATGAAAACTCATCCCTCAATAAGCCAATATTTAAGGATGGCACAAAGGAGGGCAGAAATATTTTCAATTGCTTTGCTGCTCTGGCCATGGTCATAAAGGAAGATGTTAATCTTTTCTATGATGCACTTCTCAAGGACAATTACATTATTGAGCACTAAGAAGCATTTTCTTGCTTCATCCAGTACTTTGAGCACTAGTGGGTGGGTTTATTCCAGGGGCATTGACATATCTTCAAGGACAGTGACCTTCATTAATTGAAACTGCTATAAACAGGTTAAATAATGTGTCATCAAGACTACCTGTCAGGGCCCAGAGTGCCCTGGACAGTCAGCTAGCCTCCTTAGAGGTGATTCAACATGCAGCTTGGAAACCCCCACAAAGCACTTTCCAGGGCAAAATACCCCCTTTCAAATAGTTAATGGCCCAAGATTTGAGAGGCACACAATCCTCAAATCCCTGGCATCAAGCCTGTTATCAAATTTGGGCCACCTACCTATCAGGAAATGGCACATTGGGAGTGCAATTGTTCAATTACGCAATTGGATGATTGATTCATTGTGGGAGCTAAAAATAACTGTAGCAACTTGCCATGCTGAAAAATTCAAAAGGTTCATGTTATAGCAGCCAATGAGATCTCACCCTCTTGACCAAGCATGCAAATTCCGGTTAAAATTGCAAATCCAACTCCAAATAATGCCATCAGTTCTCTGGTGGCACAAAAGGCCATAGAATCATCAGTAAGTATAAGTAGTGAGGAGGAGAAGCCCTCCTCACTGTTAACATCTTAATAAAGCAAGTTTATGCCTAGAAATTATTATCTTATTGCAGGAATTGTCTATTTTTGCTCAAATTTAATTATTCTCTTTGCATCTATTTGTGAATTCACTACTCAATACAAGCTTGCATACCCATATCCTCCCGGCCATACTCCTGTTGCCCTGCCAAACTGTTCCGCGCCCTTGACCTGGATTATTTCCATCCCCATCACCTGGATCTACCACCAGTAATAAAGGATATACCAACTGTCCCTCCTCTCCCTGATGCGCCTCCCACCCAGGACTTAAGCAAGCTGGGGTTTGTCTACATAACAGTATTGGGGCTGGTCAACCAAGTTGTGCCCCATACTGAGAGTTGGCGCCCCCTAGCCACTGCTCTAAACTACCTGGTCTGCATATCGCCTATTGTGTACATGGCCTTTCAGGCCCGGCCTGTCTCCCCTGTGGGAGTCCAGCCGGACTCCAGTATGGGCCGTGACAGTATATCAACCATATCTAAACTAGTAACCATGGGCCCTTATTCTTCTTTGATTATAGGGGCATCTTGTATGCCTTTATTTATGACCTCAGCTTACTACCTAAGACAGTATTTGACCAAGAAACAAGAAACAAACAAATGCCAAGAAGAAATTGTTGCCAAGCCATCCCAAGTCCAAACTATGACCATCTCCACCTCCAACTAGAATAATGCTGCCCCCACAACCTTTCCTGACCTGCCAAAATTGGACTTGGCTGGTCTCAGAAAAGGAATGATCATGATAAACGCCTTTTTCTGCGCCCACCCCAAGAGCTTCAGAGACAACGCCCAGAAGGTTATGATGGTGGCCGCCCAACTGAAGGACAATGCCAAAGAAACTTTCTTGACCTGCCTTGAGGAAGACCCAGACCTCATACTTTCCTACAACCAATTCCTGGAGAGAATGAACTCTGCAACTACCCCTGCTGGGGCCAAGACCCAAGCCTACATGGGGCTCATCTTCCTGACCCAGGGAAGAGACAACCTGGAGACCTATATACAACAATTCCTACGCCTGGCAGATGCAGCCAAGATTCCTGACAACATATCAGGCTTGCATTTCAGAAACGGTCTGAACCCACACCATGCCAGCCTAATGAGACACCAATGATGTGACCTTCCCAAAGACAAGCTCCTGGCTATTACCAGAGGCATGGACTTCAGCCAACCACAAGGGTACCATGCTGGCCAACCCCAGAACAACCAAACCCCTGGTACAAGTAGGCCCCGTTTGAACATGACCCCTGAGGAGTATCAACGCCACGTCAGAAGTGGACTATGCTTTTATTGCCACCAGAGTGGCCATTTATCCAAGGTCTGCACTAGCCGCTCCAATGGAACCCAAGGAGCAACTATCTCAGCAATAAATAATGCTTCACAATCTTATCCTATCATTGACACTACCTTATGCTATAATGACCATGAGGTGAACACTGTAGCTCTCCTAGACAGTGGGGCAACCCTCAACTACATGGAACGTAGCCTAGATGAGAAACTTGGTGTACCAATCCAGGGAGATTCCCAACTGGTAACCTTGAGTAACAAGACAACAGACCTGTCCCACAAATGTGAAGAGTTTGTCTCTCTGAAGTTAAATGAGAGATTACTGCCCACCAGATTCCACGTCATGGAGAAGCTTCTAAACCTGTAGTGATAGGTTTTGAATGGTGGGTTGACCACCAGCTGAACTTGGACTATAAGAACCATCAAGTGACTGTCGCTGATGAGAGTCAAACCTTAGAGGTCCCCTGCCTGAACCCTCAGCAGACACCTGAGCTAAACAACATCACCATGGAATCCTGCAAAGCTGAGATCCCAAAATGTTTGAAGCCTTGGGAGTCCATCTTCTCCAAAGAAGAAGCCACTGCCTTGCCAAAACATAGCCAGTTTGACCACGCTATTGACCTCCTCCCCAGAACCCAACCTAAGCATGTACCAGTCTATAGTTGTAACATGAAGGAACAAGCCGCCTTAAGAGATTACTTGGACAAGATGTTGAAGAAGGGATATATACGCGTCTCCAAATCTCCTTGTTTGTCCCCTCTATTGTTTATTAAAAAAAGGTGGCGACTTACATCCTTGTGTCAATTACCAGGACCTAAACAGCATCACAGTGAAGAATAGATACCCTGTACCCAATGCCAAAGACCGCTCAGACCAGCTTTCAGGAGCCAAAATTTTCTCAAAGGTTGATTTGAGGGATGCCTTTAACCAGATCTGGATCAGGCCTGGCAACAAATGGAAAACTGCCTTCAAGACTAGGCAAGGTGCTTTTGAATACTTGGTTATGCTGTTTGGGCTGTGCAACACGCCCAGTACCTTCCAAACTATGGTGGACATGGTCTTGGGAGGCCTCAAGGACCAGTGTTGCGTAGCCTACTTAGATGACAACTTCATTTACAGTTGCACGCCTGAGGAACATGTTGAACACCTTCAAGCTTCCCTACAACACTTCAAGGAACTCAGACTCTTTGTTAAGCTCCAGAAATGTGAGTTTTTCCAAGAAGAAGTAGAGTTCCTGGGGTACAATGTAATTAAAGGAGGTTTTACAATGACGCCTGATAAAATAGAGGCTGTGACATCATGGCCTGAACCTAAGAACGCAAGGAGGTCAGAAGTTTCCTGGGCCTGGCAAACTTCTGCCAGGAATTTGTCCAATATTTTTTTTCAATCTGCTTGCCCTTGACCCGCCTCACCTCTGAGAAACACCCTTTTGTGTGGGATGATACCGCCAAGTCAGCCTTTGAGCCGCTAAAGAACGCCTTTGTTTCTGCCCCCGTCTTGGCAATGCTGGTTTACAATAAGCCCTTCATTGTGGAAACAGACGCCTCTGACTTTGCATTGGGGGGTGTTGCTTCAGGAGGGGCATGATAATAAGCTGCACCCTATAGCTTACTACTCAAGTAAGTTCACTCCGCCTGATTTGAACTACCCCATCTACAATAAAGAGATGCTCGCTATCATCCAGTCCTTGAAACATTGGAGAAGATAAATGTGTGACGCCAACCACCCTGTGAGAATCATGACTGATCACAAGAACCTAGCATACTTCTTCAAACCACGACAACTAAATCAGTGACAAGCTAGATGGGCCTTATTCCTAGCAGATTACAACTTATCAATCAGTTAAAAGTCTGGCAAGATCAACATTGTACCAGATGCCTTAAGCTGAAGAGTCAACCTTTTTCCTAGTGCCAAATAGATTGAAGAATTCAACACTAAATACTTGCTGTCCCCAAACATGATTGAGCCAATGCTCCTATTCCTGGGGCTAGCCAGTAGAAGAGAAGAAATCCAACTAGCTCAGACCGTAGACCAGCACTGCATCTCCATCATGGAAGACCTAAAGAAAGATATCAACAGTCAATACTACCAAAATGGTTACTCCCTACATGGAAACACCCTGCAGCTACATGGACGAACCTATGTACCAGAAGGCCCAATGCGCTTAGAGATACTGAGGGAATACCACGGCTCCCCCATGTCAGGACACCCTGGACGTACAAAGACTCTCAAAGAGATTCAGAGAACCTACATGTGGCCCAGGATAAAGCCATAGATCAAAGGATAACTCAGTGGTTGTGAGACATGCAGACGTACCAAACCTAAGTGAGGAAAGCCAGAAGGATTACTACAACCCCTTCAGATTGCAGAAGGCCCTTGGAAGTCTGTTTCCATGGACTACATTGTGGAGCTACCAAATTCAAAAGGATTCAACACCATCCTTGTAATCGTCAATTGCTTCACCAAGATGGCTCACTTCATTCTGACAACAACCAAAGTAACTGCAAAGGAAACCACCACTCTATTCTGTAACCAAGTATTCATGAACCATGGACTTCCACAAGAAGTGGTCTTGGACAGAGGCCCACAATTCACCTCTAAGTTTTGGGCCTGAATTCTAAAGGACTTGGGAATAAAAAGATTGTTGTCTACTGCATACCACCCCCAGAGCAAAGGACAGACCAAGAGTTTGAACCAGGTCCTTAAACAGTACTTAAAATGCTACGTTAACTCAGAACAGAACAATTGGGTAACCCACTTACCAATGTCTCAGTTTGCGTACAACAACCAAGACCACAGCTCCACTGGTATAACCCCCTTCAAAGCTAACTACAGATTCAACCCCACATGGGATCCCCCCCCACAGAGGAAGCCAACAATCCCGAAGGACAAGACTGGGTTAGCAACATCCACACGTGCCAAGAAGAATGCACCAAGAACCTGAGAAGAGCAGTACAAGTATAAAAGGATTTTGCCAACAAGAAACAAAGCCCTAGCCCCCCAATTGAAGTAGGAGACCTCGTGTATCTCAGCGCTAATAACATCAAGACCACTGCCCCTTGCGCTAGCTTGAGCCCCCGTCAAACAGATCCTTACAAAGTCTTACAACGCATTGGCACCGTAGCATACCGGCTAGAACTCCCCCCAGATGGAAGATTCACAACGTATTCCACTGCTCCCTGTTATTGAAAAAAAAGGACCCTCTCTCCCGCACCAGATAGTGAGAACAGCTCCCCCACCCATTGAAATAGGAAGCTTCACAGAACACAAGGTTGAAGCCATCCTGGGACACAAACTCTGATACCAAAAACCTCACTTCCTGGTCAAATGGAAAGGATAACCCCATGAAGAGAATACTTGGAAACCTGAGTCCAACCTGGAGAATGCCGCCATCCTACTAAAGGAATATAAGTCTCAGAGTAAAGAGCTGTGCTCTGCAAGCTCAACTATGATAGGGTATGATGTCAGGGCCCAGAGTGCCCTGGACAGTCAGCTGGCCTCCTTAGAGGTGATTAAACATGCAGCTTGGAAACCCCCACAAAGCACTTTCCAGGGCAAAATACCCCCTTTTGACTAGTTAATGGCCCAGAATTTGAGAGGCACACAATCCTCAAATCCCTGGCATTGAGCCTGTTATCAAATTTGGGCCACCTACCTATCAGGAAATGGCACATTGGGAGTGTAATTGTTCAATCACACAATTGGATGATCAATTCATTGCGGTAGCTAAAAATAACTGTAGCAGCTTGCCATGCTGCAAAATTCAAAAGGTTCATGTTATAGCAGCCAATGAGATCTCATCCTCTTGGCCAAGCATGTGAATTCTGGTTAAAATTGCAAATCCAACTCCAAATGATTCCATCAGTTCTCTGGCGGCACAAAAGGCCATAGAATCATCAGTAAGTATAAGTAGTGAAGGGGAGAAGCCCTCCTCACTGTTGACATCTTAATAAAGCAAGTTTATGCCTAGAAATTATTATCTTATTGCAGGAATTGTCTATTTTTGCTCAAATTTAATTATTCTCTTTGCATCTATTTGTGAATCCACTACTCAATACAAGCTTGCATACCCATATCCTCCCGGCCATACTCCTGTTGTCCTGCCAAACTGCCCCGCGCCCTTGAACTGGAGTATTTCCATCGCCATCACCTGGATCTACCACCAGTAATGAAGGATATACCAACTGCCCCTCCTCTCCCTGATGCGCCTCCAACCCAGGACTTCAGCAAGCTGGGGTTTGTCTAAATAACAATATTGGGGCTGGCCAACCAAGTCGTGCCCCATACTGGGAGTTGGCGCCCCCTAGCCACTACTCTAAACTACCTGGTCTTCATAGCGCCTATTGTGTACATGGCCTTTCAGGCCCGGCCTGCCTCCCCTGTGGGAGTCCAGCTGGACTCCAGTATGGGCTGTGACACTACCTCATCACTTGAAGGTTGGTGCAATCAATTTTCTATCTGATTAAGGGGGGAAAGCTAATGTTTAATGTGATCATCAACAATTTGAAGATTCAGCATGCTCACAGGGACCAGCTATACTCCCAATCCATCAAAAGCAAATCTGTTGTATTCAAGCATGCTGTCCAGCAGGTCAAGTTTACAAGTGTTACTAAGGAGGGTTTTGCCTATTACACCAGAGAAGGCTGCCTTACCCATCTCAAAGGCATTGCCACAGCCCTTGAATATAATGTCTAATCCGCTTTATTTACCAATAATTATTTTTCTTGAATATGTTTGATATTTAGTTTATTTTTGGTATTTAGATGTTAATATAGGGTCAAAATTCAATACAGAAATATCACTGTTTTGGGATGTGTTGACTTTGGAGCTTTGCGCACTATAGTCAGTATTTTTCTGACCCCCCATTTTCATTGCAGGTTTGAAAATATTGGATACTTTGAGTCTATCTGGATGCTTTATTTATTACTTTTAATATGCATATATACATGTTTAATACTTTAAATTCAGAACCTGAACGTAAAAATGCAGGATGTTAGGGCCCAGAATGCCCTTGACAATCAGCTGGCTTTCCTAGAGGCAAACCCCCCACAGCTTGGGAACCCCTACCAAGTATCTCCCATAGCAAGAAAACCCCCTTTCAACTAACAAATGACCCAGGATTCAAGAGGCACACAAGCCTCAAATCCCTGGCTTAGATTCTATTATTGAATTTGGGCCTCTCAACTATTGGGAAATGGTACATCGGGAGCGCAATTGTTTGATTGCGCAATCAGGCACTCAATCTCTTGCAGGATCTATAAATAACTGTGGCACCTTGGCATGATGCAGCTCAAGAAAGCTTCATGTTATACCAACCAACAAGCACCCACCCCCTGGCCCAAGTATGCAAATTCCAGTGAAAATTGTAAGCAACTGAATTTGATGCCATCAGTTCCCTGATGGCACAAAAGGCCACAAAATTACCAGTAAGTATAAGTAGTGAGGAGTAGAAGTCCTCCTCACTGTTGAAATCTGAATAAAAAGAGTTTATGCCCAGAAATCATTATCTAATTTCAGGAATTGTCTATTTTTGCATAAATTTAATTATTCTCTTTGCATCTATTTGGGAATCCACAACACAATATAAACTTGCCTATCCATATCCTCCTGGCTATACTCCTGTCATCACAGTCAATCCACCCCGCGCTCTTGACATGGATTATTACCACCCCTATCATCTGGATCTCCTGCCTGCTATGAAGAAGATTCCTGCTGCTCCCCCCTACCCAATGCGCCTCCTGCCCAGGACTTCAGCAAGTTGGGGTTTGTCTATATCACAGTATTGAGGCTGGCCAACCAGGTCGTGCCCCATATATAGGAGTTGGTGCCCCCAGCTACTGCAGTCAATTACCTGTTCTGTATCACGCCTATTGTGCACATGGCCTTCCAGGCCCAGCCTGTCTCCCCTATGGGAGTCCAGCTGGACTCTGGTATGGGCCGTGATAGGGATTGTCAAATCCTTGGTCCAAATTTTGAATCATTTTTGCGGGATAGCCTTTTTTAATTAAATTAAACTCTTTGTATTTTTATTTAGATTTTTAAAAATTCAGGGACTCATAGACACTTTGCAAAGTTTAAGCCAGACTGCATATTTTCAATGGACAAAATGAATTGACTGGAATCCGATTTGAAGTGTTCAGATCCATCAACCATTTTCATTGAGTTTGCTATGTTTTTTGGATCTGCGGGATTGAAAAATCCATGAACCAAATTTCAAATCACTTTTGAATGCCACTAGTAAACTCAGATATCAATTGCAGGAACTGGAATCCAAATTGAATGTACAGTAAGAAACTGGGATAAATTAACCCAAATCAAGAAGCTCCACTCTGGATAAAATCAAATGAAAAATCCAAGCTCAACAACCATGTTTAGACACCAGATTAAGTGAGATGTAAATTGTCTAACGTGGAAATGGTGCAATATTCTGCACTATAAATCACTAATATAGTAACCACAAGACCATATAATGATATATGAGCTACCCTCCTGATGATGCAAAAAATTTTAAAAGGTTTTTGGCCCCCAGCGTAGCCGGGGCCAAACAAACTTCTTTTCAAGGAAGAAGGAGAGTTGGGAAAGATAAACCATCTGTTTACTACACTATGTATTCATGTATTGCTATTAAGAATACTTTATTACAGTAGATTTTAAAAACACTAATAATTAAATAGAATTATATAATACAATCTATCTTATCACATTGTCTTTTCCTTGGTGTGTTGATAGTTCATTCGCTGTTGATAATGTGCTTGCATTTAATTAGATAGTTTCACCTCCAGTTGCCTTGGCGATAGGAAATCAAGTTGCCTCCGCGACCACAGCTGGTCTCAGGGAGGCAACTTGATTTCCTATTGCCAAGGCAACTGGAGGTGAAACTATCTAATTAGACGCAAGCACATTATCAACAGCAAATGAACTATCAACACATCAAGGAAAAGACAATGTGATAAGATAGATTGTATTATATAATTCTATTTAATTATTAGCGTTTTTAAAATCTATTGTAATTAAGCATCTAAATTTTAGTCACCCTAAAATGAAATTTAGGTGCTTTTTAAGAATACATGTGATTTTCAAAATAATTAGCATGAATGCACTCTAGACCATTTGCCTTCCTGTTTGAGATACCTATAAATTATATTTATTTCAAATTCACATCAATTATGATTTGAAATTTGGTGCTTGGATTTAACAATCCCGTAATTTCAGATCTGTTACTAGTTTCATGTTTTCTATGATTCATTAAACATACAAGGAATCTCAAATTGCACATTAGAATCCCATATTTCTGATTCATATATCCCATGTTTGTTTGATGTGGTTTGTCTTTAGTTAGTTGAGTTATCTGCTAAAGAGATTTGAAATTGCCAATTTAAATCAATCAAAAAGGCAAATTAAATGGTTGATTTTATTAATCATTTTATTTTTTACTCAGCTGAGTTGCCCGCAAATGTGATTTGAAATCCAGACCAAGGATTTGACAACCCCACACTTTTACGTTCAGGTTCTGAATTTACAGTATTAGGTCAAACCTTGATACATAAACATCACTATTTTTGGGAAGTGTTGACTTTGGAGCTTTGCCCGCTATAGTCAGTATCCGCTGACCCCACATCATTATTGCAGGTTTGTGTAAAGTTCTGTAGCCCACCTTTGGCCCTGGATCAGGATGTATTTCCCAGACCATCAAAAAAAGTGGCCCGCATGCAGGAAAAACCCCTCCAAACCTGGAGGACTTGGCCCACACAGTGGACGAACACTTTGTGTTGGCTTTTCTGGCTGAAGTTCCCATTTCTCCTTTGGAGTCCCCTCCAACTGCGGAGGAGACATTAATTCAGCTAGATTGTTTGTTGTCCTGGTGTTGCCTGGTCCTGAAACAACTAGCAGGCCAACGGAAAAATGCGGGCCACATGAATCCAGAAAAGCCTAACCTGTGGCTCAGGGAAATTGGGTATCAAATCCCGCAATCAGTGGTGTTCCAAGCTGCCAATTACCCCGGCCCGGAAGTCCCTCAGCCCAAAATAATTGGGTTCCAGAGCTCTCCAATGGAGACGTCAGAGGAAGGCATTAGGGAAAATGTGCACCCTGAGTCCTCAGAAGACTCCTAGCCGATTGGGGGACTGAGTTTTACATCCGGGTCCACGGCCCCTATTTTTCTTGGTCTCAAACCAAGATTAGATTGGCTAGTACTCTTTAATATGCTCCCCTTTATATTGCACTCTGATAGCCCCTTTCATAACCCTGTCCTATCACCCCCCTTTGCATAAAATGGAAGCATGGGCCATCAGGTCCCTTGCTTACCAATTCCAATTGTTGAATAAACTCCTGACTTTGCAAATCTTTTTGTGTTATTAAAGTTTGTTTAATAATAAAGGTAATTGGTTCAACACCCGCTGTAGTCCCTGGCCTGTTTTCCCTGGCCCGCCTGCCCATCGTTTTTTGTTGGAAATTGTTCTGAGTATATTAATTTGGACCATTTCCTATTATTTAACTTTGCACATGGTCTGTCCGCCCGGTAGTTTTAGCAAAAAAGGGGCACCCGCTGAAATCATGTTGTCACCTTGGTACAAGATGGCTATGTGGATACTGGTGCCTATTTCCCTCTTGTTCTGGTCCTCAACCCCTGTCTTTTGGAGCAAACTTTCCTTGATTTCTCAATATTCTGAGTTTATTCCTGGTCTGTTTGTAAATGCAATTGAACATCTCACCCAGATTCCCATCAAACCGGGATCCTATGGTTTGTTCCCTTGGTTGTCTTCTCATCTTGAAGAATAGTTGCCACCTTTAGAATCTGTTACTACTGAAACTCCTTCTTCTGACTTGGACAATTCTTCCCCCTTGCGCCAAATCCCTGAGACAAATGCAGAGGCCCCTTCCACTCAGGATTGCTCTCATTGGTTAGTTACTGGAGCCATGGTCTTGGCTTTGGATGCATACTTTCCTCCCCTTTCACATCTGGTCTCCTTTGGGAGACCCCTTTGAGCAGCTATCCCAGTCTTGCACTGGATGGTATCCTGGTGGTTGGTCCCACCAGGATGGGGGCCAGACTTTGTTAGTCTAGCCCCCCTCTCTTACAGTTTGAGATCCTTGGGCAGTTTTGAGCCTAGCCATATGTTTCTGTAGCTTTTGCAATGCCCTTGGGCCTTTGTCAATATTCCAAGTTATCTCCTGCGGCTTAGCCAGAAATCTGAGGCAGGGGTCCAAGGTGGCGTCTTTTTAGATGGTGTATCCCACTTCAGACCCAAGGACCAAATTTCGGATCATGGTTGAGGTGGATTTAAAATATCCTTCATGGGCCTCCCAGACAGGAGGCCAAAGGGTCTAGAGTGGATCTGTGCTAGTTCTTTTGGGAATCATGGCCATTCACAATCATCACCCAATCCCGTTTTAGGGCGGCTAAAATTTAGCTGCTTACTATTAACCAAATTGGAAACCACTAATAATAAAGTAGAATTATATATTAAAATCTATTTTTATCAAGTTGCCCTTTCCTTGTTGTGGTGATGGTTCACTTGTTGTTGACAATGTGTGTGCATTTAATTGGATAGTTTCACCTCCAGCTGCTTTGGCGATAGGAAACTCAGCCGCCTCCCCGAGACCAGCTGTGGTTGCAGCAGTGGCTTGATTTCCTATCGCCAGGGCGGCTGGAGGCAAAACGACCTGACTAAATGCACACACATTATCAATAACAAATGAACCATCATTACCGCAAGGAAAAGGGGCTTGGTAAAAATAGATTGCAGTATATGGTTCTACTTTGTTATTAGTGTTGCTAAAATCAACTGTAATCAAGCATCATTAATAGCAATGTATAAACACATGGGGTAGTAAACTTATGGTTTCTCTTTCCCACCTCTCCTTCCTTCCTCAAAAGAAGTTTTTTGGCCCCAGCTACGCTGGGGGCCAAATGGCTTTAAGAAATTTCTGGGCTGTTAGGAGGGTGGCTCATATATCTTTATCTGGGGTTGTGGTTGCTATGCTAGTGGTTTGGAGCGTAGAACATTACATTGTTTCCAGTTTAGACAATTTACATCTCACTTAATCTGGTGTCTAAACATGGCTATTGAGATTGGATTTTCCATTGGATTCTATCCAGGGGGAGCTTGGTGATTTGGATTGATCTGTCCTGGTCCCTTACTGTACATTCTGATTTGGATTCCAAATCCCGTGATGCTTATTTGCGTTTACTAGTGGCATTCATTTATGATCTGAAACTTGGTTCTTGGATCTGACAATCCCGCAGTTCCAACCCGCTCAGCAAACTTAATGAAAAGGGTTGACGGATCTGAACACTTCCAATGTGATCCCACTCAACCCATTCTGCCTATTGGAAATATGCAGTTCAACTTGAAATTTGCAAAGGGTCTATGAGTTCCTGCAGTTTTAAATATTCAAATAAAAATACAAGGAATTCAGCTTAATTAAAAAATGCCATCTGACAAACGTGATTTGAAATTTGGACCAAGGGTTTGACAATCCACATTTTTACGTTTAGGTTCTGGATTTACAGTAGGATTAAAGTTGGAGTTGTGGTTTAAAAGGGATAAGTTTGGAACTTGGCTTATACACGGTAATAGAAAGCTTGGCCAGGAGCCAAGGATGATGGAGTTATCTGTGGCCAGTGTTGCTATAAATCTACTTATCCGTAAAAGGGATGAAAGCTAAAAAAGTAAAGTTGCATCAGATAAACATGCTAGGGGACAGATGTGGGTAGATCGACCTTTTTAAGCCTTTCCTAGAATAGCGCTTTCCATACCCTAAGTTTAAGAGGAATATTTTTTGACGGCTCAAAGGATTTAAAATGTTAAAATTTGAAGTTTTATTAAAAGAAGTTTAGATGTTAATATCCACATTGAGTTTGGATGTCAGCGTTTAGCTGGTAAAAAGTGTATCTACTGGTCCAAACTTGGTTATCTGATTGAAGACTGAAGAGAAGTGCACATCACGAGTAGGGGTTAAATGGCTGAGAAATTTCCCCCTTAAAGCGTCCAAGACTTCTAGGAAGGTATGAAATCCAAGTTCAAAATCAAAGACTTCTTCACTGTCCTTTTCACAACAGCGATATAGAATGTTTGGGTGGGCTCTTCTTATCTGAGAGATCTGAGTTTGATTCAACAAAGCTTTTATCTCCTTGATGCATGGAGCTTGCCTGATGATTTTACTGAGGGGGGATATGCTGACAGTAGGGCTAATAAAGCATTCCAGGAGTCCAAAGGTCCCCTTCCACTGATGCCTGTCAACAGATGAGTTAATATCCAGTGAAATTAGTATAGGAAAATGCTCTGAGATCCAGGAAAGAAACCCAGTTTGGATCTTAACTTCGCTTCGTAATATAAATGCAGAGGTTGTAAAGGCCCTTCTAGGTATACATAGTTTCAGATCTTTCACTCTGAGCTCTATTGTTTCTACACCCGCTAGCTTTTCAGGAAGGTCTATAAGGAATCTCTCTTTTGATCTTATTAGTACTTTCTTTGTTGCAGGAAACCCCTCGCTTAGCTTTATACAGCATCTTTCTACCTTTATCATCGCTTGCAAGGTATAAAAAATTCCAGATAGCTTTTCTCCTATTGCCGTCTGCCTTTCATCTTCGAAGAAGGTGAAATCAACTTTTAAAGCGCTATACCTGCCGGCGCTTAAGCTGATGACGGTTTTCTTTGATGGATTCACCCTGTATAATGTGTAGTCGGAATCCTCAAATCGTTCGAACATGTGTAGATCAGTTAGGACAGGAAAGGCCGCATTGATCCCCTCCATTGCGTCCAGCATGAAAAAGACTGCATTTGTGGTAATCGACTTCAGCTTTGGGAAAACTATCGCTTCGTCAGTAGGCAATTCAAATTCTACATCACATAGATAAAGAGAAGTCAGCTGCTGGGAGAACATCGCGAATTCATTGTATTCGAAGTACCCTCTAGTGCCAAAGACAGAAATATGTCTAAGGTAGTTAAGCCCGTTAGCTGATTTCAGCAGGCTAAAAGTTGGTCTGTGGGCGTTTAGCAGTCTTAGGGAGGTAACAATAGGAAATAGATGAAAGTCAGTTTGGAAATCAAACCCATCTTCCTGAGTAGGAGGTAGAACCTGGAGATTGAGTATCCTGCAATTTTTTCCGTACTTCTTTATCAGCCCAGCGTGTTCCGTATCTGCTGGGCTGCTAGATGCAGACATGACTTTAAATAGTCTACTCGAAGCAAGCGAAAACCACGTCTTGTTCAACATGCGCATCTCACATAAATCTGCGACCCCGAGGTAAAAGACAATTTCCTCAATTGCAAGAAGTGAAAGTTTTATTGCCATGACTATCAGAGAAAGAAATATGTTTTCTTGCTTGCTATATATTTTTCTTAAATCTATCGCATTTGGCTGATCAAGTATGTATGGAACCGTTCAAGCCTTGCTGATTAATGTTTATTGCCGAGTTAATTTTCCAACAAACAAGGGGCAGCTTTTTGTGGTTTGATGCTAACGTTTTAATTGGCTTTAAATTTTAAATGCTGCTTTTCAGCATTCTGGTGACGTGTTGACGTCAGTATCAAAAATAGCGAGTAACAGAATGGTTTATTGGAATGGGTTTAAACCGAGTCACTTGGCTTTTCGGCAGTTTGAATTATCGGTTTCATGCCGGAATCTGGCATAACACTTACCATAACTGAAGAGCGATCTCAAGTGTGGCAAGCAGATGTTGGGCTTAAATCGGCTTATGACGCTGGCTTCAGCTAACTGACACCTTAAATTACCAGCTACTAAGTTTCCATTTGACAAGTGCTGTGGTGTGATGGCTGATAACTGCCATGTTTGATCGGCTAACCCCACAAATTTCAGCTACTACCGTTACAGATGGACCATGTGTACCACATACTAGTACATATTTCCTTATAACTCCCCATATCGCTTAAGCTACACGAAGCCACCACTTCCCAAAAAGTTAAACGCTACTTAATTCTATGGTTTCCTTATATTCCTGTCCATCCTGGTTTTCCCCAGATCATCCAAGAAAGCACTAGGGAAAGGGGTATTTTAACAAAAGATCGAAATTCGAACCTGCCTTATCTATTTCACACGCTTTAATAAAGCAACATCGCTTTGCTATTTTTAAACTTTATTAACTCTCTTAAGAGCGGCGGTAAAGGGACTGCAGTCTTGGGGATAATTTTTAATGCTACTCAGCACTTGTATTGTCGTATAAGGGACGGTTGATTCCTGTTCCTTTACCACTGTGGCACTTTTGCCTGCTGGTGTTTCAGCCTCGCATTATCATTCATGGATGTAGAGTGAGGGGTGCACAGATGATGCAATGTGCTTTGTCATGTATGTAATCATAGCCACATTGATATAAAGTGCACATGGCTTACCTATAAGATTACTTGCGCTTCTTACCATGTTAACTAGATTCCCGCAATTTAAAATTAGCCAATAATAAGGTACTCTAGCTGCCAGGTCTATGAATAATGGTAAAAACAATGGTTTTGATTTATTTATACAGTATTCGAGACCCGCTTTCATTACCTCTCCGCATAGTTAAATCTATCAAGGCTCAACTGCAACAGTCCACGACTAAACTGTACGTTTCGGGAGGTTTTCGAGATAGTTCTAATCTATCTTGGCGAATCCAGAGTTTCGTTTAAACGTCACTCTGACAACGCTACATCCACTCTGGGCTGCGAAGAGATAACCCTATCGACCTGTTAAAGGTTCCATAGGTTGAAATAAATAGATACATGAGTTTAAGTTTAGAAATCTCCCGGATATGATTTTCAAATCACCCGAGTTTCCCTGATAAATCGTATTAATAAATCGTATTAATAAATTGTATCAATAAATCGTACTAATAAATTGTGTTGATAAATCACCCTTGAGTCGGCTAGGCCGTACAAATCGAGGGGCTGATATATATAGCATAACCCGACCGGAACTTATCATGAGACATGGCGTACATGAGAACCAATCGATCAACCAGCAAACTTTTTTTGTACCCAGGGATCCGGTCAACTTCCTGTTAACCATGGGGTTGCCTGGGTCAAGCATAGCCAAATTCAACCTCCAGATCCGGTAAATAATTTTTACCAGATAGCCAAGATGAGCTTGGTTGTGTCAAGTAGTTGAAAGGTACCTCCAGGATTGATCGGCTGGGAAGGGTAATAAATACCCTGGGATATGATTGAATCCTCTTTAATCATAGGGCCAGAATAGGCTTGACGGTGTCAAGTAAAGGCTAGGTGCCTTGGAAATCGACTAATTAACTAGCAAGGTTAATTAATGTATCCCTGGGAGTGTTAATCATGAGGATTTAATCACAGGGCCAAATTAGACTTGACTGTACCAAGTGTTGCAACTGAACCAATAATAGTCCAGTATTTAGATTGGGGAAGGCAAAGGTCCTAATATAAGGGACAAGAATAGGAATACAATATTGTTTATTGGAGAGTATTGGAATTGGTATACCATATTATCAAGCCAGAAGCCCACCAGGGGGTGGCACAGTGGCAGGTTCACCATAAGGTTCAGGCTGGGAATAAATTGAGCAAGGGATCCATGTGTAAAATTGGCAGCACTCCTAACTAGGAGATAGTGCCCACAATTCAACATCATGATCAGATTGACACATACCCTTTGTCATGCCATGGGGCGGCTCACCAAGCCCCCCAGTGCATCGTGAGATATGTTGGCAGGCGGGGGAGGAATCTCAGTTACAACACTCCCTTGCTGCCTGATCATTGTCAGACACCAGAATCAGAACCTGTGAGAGGTCTGGGAAAGTACACACCAAGAGGGTTTGTGTGGGGATAGTACAACAGGGGCACAAGCAATCACAGTGGATCTGTCTGGTGTTCTCTTGGGGGTCTTAAAGTTGATAGGTGTGATTGTCATAGGCAGGGGCTACCTTGAAGGGCCCAATATGGGTGGGTTCAAGTTTGGCAGAGTTAGGTTTGATGGTGTAGACAGGATACCCACAACATATCTTGCTCTGAGGTGTTTAATTGCCCCCTGATCTGCCCTTGTCCTATGTCACAGGCCTTGGCACCCCACTGGGTTAATGATGGGGTTGCTGTAAGGGGGTTTCCCCAGGACGGTGGGCCATAGCTTTCCCTTCTCCACTCCAGTTATACCATCATGAGTCCCAAAAGCCAGGGCGCTGGGACTAAAGCCTGCACCCCAGTTGATTCTAGATTGCAAGAAAAGCAAGGCAGTGGGAAGGTGCTCAGTCCAGGCAGTGTTAGGGTGTTCCTGGGAGATTTTGGCAATCAGTTGTACAAGAGAGCCATTTAAGTGTTTGACACAGCTGTTGGCTTGAGGGTGGTACTGGGTAGTGACTATCTGCTTGAGAGATTTTTTGACGTATTATGCCTTCATAACATTGGCTACAAGCTCAGGCCCCTGTCAGTGATAAGCTGTTTAGGGCAGCCCAAGCATGCCATAATTCCCTTGCCAATGAAGCGAGTAATGGTGGTGGCAGTGGGATTGGTGGTCGCCCCATGCCGCTGGCCAGCAGGTGAAGTGATCAATAGTTGTAACGATGCACTTTGTGCCCAGCTTGCCCTCAGGTAGGGGCCCAACAATTTAAAGAGCCCGCTTTTTGGAGGGTTCCCTGGCCTTGGTTGGTAAGACTGACTTGGGCAGAGCGGGTTTAGATTGTTCTTTTCATATAGCACACATGTTTCAGGGAGACCCAGGAGGTCCTGCCCCATGTGGGGCCATCACACCTTAAGCTTCATGATCTTAAAGAGATTACATACTCTGGCGTGGCTAAGATACAGGGGTAATTCTGTATTGTGTCTCCTGGTTGAGTAGTTGGAATTTAGGGCGCCTTCTCACTGGTTGCTGTCCAACAGCAGACGTTGCCAGCATCAGTGGTGAACAGGATCTTGTTGTCCTTCAAGTTTGAAACGGTCACTGGATTGAGCCCATATAACAGGTGAACTCAGGAGGCAGGTAGAGCATGGGCCAATCTGGGTCCAGCCCATCATCCCTGGTGATGGATGCTACATACAGTCTGAAGAGGAATCAGCTGTGGTAAGCTCTTTGCCAGGTTTGTATTCAATGTGCAGCTGATACAGGGACAGATGTTTGACCCATCCTGCCTGGCTTTGGGTCAGGTGTGACTGGGTATTGAAATACTGGAGATACTTATGGTCTGTCAGGACGCGGGTGGGAAGGTGGCACCTTCCAAGTAACATGGCCATCTTTTGACACATTATAAAATTGCTGCTAACTCCTTGTTGTGTATACTGTAAATTCAGAACCTGAATGTAAAAATGCGGGATTGTCAAATCCTTGGTCCAAATTTTGAATCACTTTTGCGGGAAACTCAGCTGAGTGAAAAATAAAATATTTAATAAAATTAACCATTTAATTTGACTTTTTTTTGGTTTATTTAAATTGGTAAATTTCAAATCTCTTGAGCAGATAACTCAACTAACAAAAGACAAAACCCAACAAACAAATGCGGGATACATGAATCAGAAATGCAGGATTCTTATGTACAATTTGAGATTTCCTGTATTTCAAACAAATCATAGACATCATGTAAAAATTAATGAATCTGAAATTGCGGGATTGTCAAATCCAAGAACCAAGTTTCAAATCATAATTGTGATGAATTTGAAATAAATATAATTTATGGGTGTCTCAAAAAGGATGCCAAAGGATCTAGAGTGGATTTGTGTAAATTCTTTTAGAAATCACAGGCATTCTCGAAAATCACCCTATTCCATTTTAGGACGGCTAAATTTTAGATTGTAATATTCACAAAATTGACATATTTAACAATAAAATTGACTAAAATATACATTCCTCTTCTTGAGTTTAAAATTTTTAATAAATTTTTATTATGTCTTCTTTCAATAACAACCAAGCCAACAAGCTGTTCCCTGGCCTTGACAAAATCATGCAGGGCTACACTGGGTCTCTTGACGGTGAAGCCTCTGTCTATAGCCACTCCCAACCCGCAGGCCCCTCTGCAAGCCCCACTCAGGAGTCTGTTCTTTCCCCTGCAACTTCCAGCATGGCCCTGTTTGCCCACCATGCACAGGCAGCTACCAACCCAAATCACATACCAACAATGGCATCTGGAACCAGTCAATTGAGCCAAGGAGTCACCCAGAGAGCCCAGAACCCTGAAATAGCCAATCAGATGGCATTGGCCAGTTCCCAAGATGAACATATCCCTCCCCCAGCCAATCAGCCTGCAAGAGCAGAAGAAAATTGATCACCCCAGAGATTGTTCTCAAAATGGTTGAAAAGCAAGGGAAGCTTATGTCCCTTGGGGAAATTGCAGCTGCAATGGGGTTTGCAAAGTCCACTGTGGCTGCAACCCTGCAAGCCCCACACCAACTGTGGCCCCCTACCAAGAAGACCCTGACTGGTGCCCATACTTCAACCTAAGGTGACACAGCCCATCCCCTCATGATGGCCATTATGGAATGTGACCCGTGGATGCCCCTGGTCCAGGTACATCTCCAGTTGGGACTCCACGGCATCTTCACCAACAAAAAAACGGTGAATTCATGGATGCACAGAGTTGTGGTTGCCGCCAGAATTCTATCCAATCAGGTACTTGGTGGCCCCATTTTGGTGGATACCAACCCATACAATGCAACCATTATTAAGTTTATTAAAGGGAGGGCAATGAGGGCCCGTAATGACGTCATCTTCCTATCATACACTAAGATCTCAGCTAGTATTCAAGACTTTGGAGAGAAGCGCATCCAATCTGACGTGTACAAGCGCGGCCCAATATTGTATTGTTTTGTTGGGGTTTTATTGGCAGTTTCCCCATTGGGCGTCAATTATTACTCGGCAATATCAAACACCGCAGATGGGTATGCCTATCAGACGGAGCTCAAGGCCATGCTGGAGGAGTGGGCCACACAAAACACCGTGCACATAGTTGTACTGAGTGCGGAGATGGAGCAGCGGGAATGGGCTACCCAAGAAATCAGGGCTGCAGGGCATACCTGCTGGTCCTACCCCATCAACTACGCTGACATGTATCTTGCAGAAGTATGTTTCTACAATTTTGGTTCTGCCCTCAGGCGCTTGAAGCCTGCCACCTACAACAAACTATGCACCCAGATTGATAAGGGGTATGAGCTTTTCCCTTCTGCATCCGTCCAGGACTTATTTGATCTCATCATCTTCTATGCAAGTGATAGTGATAAGTCCAGAAAGGACCCCCGTCTCCCCCCACGCCAGTCCATACGTTTTGTCAAGCCAGTATATGTGACAGATGAAGAATTTGAGCAATTGAAGCAAACCGCTCTTGCTACCCCTTCCCAGTTAACAAACCCTGCCTCCCCAACCCTCCATCAAGCCACCTGCCTTCCAACCCTGACTCCCAAGCCACCACACATTCTCTCCCCACTATCTCTGATGCCGCCCCTTTCACAGGCACAGATGAAGGCAACATCCATTTTGCCCATTCCCTTCCCTTCCTGTCCTTTGATTAGTAAATAAATCTTTTCTTTGTGATAACTTATTAAAATTGATATCTCTCTTTCAATTTACAATTAATAATACTTTCTTTTTACATTATCAACATTTCCCATAATTAAAACAATGTTGTACATTTTTTGAATAGCTTAAAATTATGAGCATACATATTTTTCATCATCATTAATAAATAAAAGACAATAAACGTGAATATTGGATTGAAATATTGCAATTAGACATTAACTCTTGATATTTTGACATTATGTGCATAATTCAATGTATTTTATTAAACTAAATACATTGAGTTATGCACATAATATCAAAATATCAAGAGTTGACGTCTAATTGCAATATTTTAATCCAATATTTACGTTTATTGTCTTTAATTTATTAATGATGATGAAAAATATGTATGCACTGAACATAGTACTATAAAAACCAGTTTTTTGATGGAATTCAAACAATATGTCAACAATCTATAACTTAATCAACAAATTAGAATCACACCTTCAAAAGATTGTTGAGATAGAAAGAAATATCAGGGAAATAGTGACAGGGAAGCTGGGTAACAAGGGCCAGCCACTGATACAGTCAAAAGAAGATGCTCTGGATAAGTTGGGAAATATTATAGATGAAAAGAATAAAGAAAAATTACTTAATCTACAGGCAACTATTTTATCAAGTCTAGAATTCAACAACGCAGGATACAATTTGTGAGAGTTCTGGCAGGGTGCCAAAGAAAGCAATAAGAAGATCAAACTAATTGAAGGAACAGAAAGTCAAAAGGAAATCAACACCAATGAAGAGGAAACTGACCAAATGGAGACATATGAAAATGAAACACAAGCAAGAAGCAGAAGCGCATCAATAAATACAGAAGCTTTATCAAATGAACATCAAGAGGAAGCACAAGTTGCAAGAAAAATAAGAAAAATTAAGCCTAAGAAAATTAATGAAGAGCATCCAACACTCATGAAGTTCGCCAATATGGCGCCTGTGGCTGAGGGGGCCACAGGGGAAACAATCAGTAAGTCTTTTTATGTTTAACTTATATTTATTTTAGTCATCACCCGGGATGGGGATGAGGCTGCAGAAGTGGCAGCTTTTACGCCAAGTTGGTTTTATGGGGGTTACCAGTCACTGGTGGCCCCTATAAAACAAATAAATAAAAATAAAATAAATAAAATAGTTCAACAGAATATGAATATGTTTTTTAATAGTGAAGCTCAAGATAGGGAATATCAACCACCTGCAGAGTGCTAGCCATGGATAAGGGAAGCATACAAACTAGGATCAACAATCAAAATCAAAGAAATTAATGAAATCTGCGGGGATATAAAACTGAACTTCGATGAATACATATATGAAAGCATTCAAAGGTTCCCCTTCACAAATATCAACAAATACAAAAATTTTTAATAAAAACTGACTTTCAAATTGAAAATTAATATCTGAAATCTGCAATTTTTAATGAAATTTTTAAAGCTCTATCAAACAAAGTTGGGGATGCAGTCAGCGTGAATAATTTTAAGCCTTTATTGATATTGTTTGCCAAGGCCTGGGGGGCTGATACAAGTTGGGCGCCCCCCAGAACCCTCTTCAAATTTAACCAAACATCCTATGTTAATAGGTTAGTACAAACTTTCAAAAAATTGTGCATGTTCTCAGAATAGTATACCTCACAACAAATCCACGTTGCAGTGTACCTGGGAATCCTGCTCCACTGCATATTGAAAGCCAATGTGAAAAAATTAGAAGATGTACTTATACAGATCAACATATGCCACATAGCCCTCAACAGACAGAAGGCACCACGGGGATACAGGACAGTTGAGCACGTCCTATATGACTCATTTACAATAGCAACACTATACGGGTACTATGTGCCCCCCCAAAAAAAATCTCCTAGTCAATTCTCTCACCTGATTGCCTTTTATAAGACATTCGGCCACCACCAGGGTGCTGAGAGCCACCCCTCTAGCAATTGGCGCCAGAGTCATCCACCACATGCAGAAGAGTATGTGGTCCCAATTGGACGCATTAGCAGAAAATCTGATTTTGGGGTATAATTCCCCAGAATAATCACATTCCCCTTGCAATTCACATTCCCCTAATAAATCACTTTCCCTTGCAACTTAAATTTTTTATTTTTTATTTTAAATATTAAAATATTCACTGTTAAAATCTTTAATATTGGCATATTTAATATCAAATATTTTGATATTGAATAAATCACAATTTAATAAAATTGTTATATTTCAAATATTTAAACTTTAATATTTAACTTTTAAGATTTATAATTAATATTTTACTTTTAATATTTTAATTTTAATTTTTTTAATTTTAGTATGTAAATTATAATATTAATATATCTAAGTATATTAAAAGACATTAGTTATAGTTACCAATACATCAAATAAAAAAAGAATTAAAAATGTTTTTATTTACTACTCGTCAAGTACAGGTCCATTTATCACAAAGATAAACATGGAGAATTGAATTTATCCACATCATGCGGCCCGCTCCACTATTGTTCTAAACAAATGATTGTTTAGAACTCAAATTAACTTTCCCTTGTGATATTATTTGATAAACATATTCAATATACTTGAACTGCGTCCTAAGTAAAAATTAGTAAGGAATACATAAAAATCATTGGTTGTTGTGTTGTGTGGCTATAGTGGCACTGAAATAATAAGGATCAGATGATTACCTGCAAGGTCCAATTTGTGGCTTAAAAAAGCCAGAGTACTAACAAGGATTCACAATTATTTAAATAAAATAATTCTATTTCTATCTTTTTTAATTTATTCATTTGTTAGCGCAACAGTCAATATAATATTCAATGCATTATAATAAAAATTTATTCTTCATACCTAGTATAGTTAATTTTACTTACCTTTTCTACATATTCTTATATGTCTATAATACAATCAAACGTCACATTATTATATATAAATAATAATTTTTGAGACCTAATAAAAACAAAATAAATAAAAATAAAAACAAACTAAACCCAAAGAGCCCATTTATCTGATTGGCTCGGAGGCCAGGGCTTTTGGAAGGAAGGATTCCGAGTGCTCATAGAAAGCTGCCATCACATTGGGTGGCATTGCAAATTGGCTGACCTCAAGAATATTGAATAGGTCCTCAGTGTCCTGAGGAAGGCCTTGTTTCACCTTATTCTTGATCCAACCAAACACCTCCTCAATTGGATTCAGGAATGGGGAATATGGCAGGAGGAAGAGAAGTCTCATTGGACAATCAGCAAGGCGGTGGCTGGAGGAGTGGCTATTCTTGTCAATGGGGGGGAACCCAGACACAACCAGATCCACTCTGTGGAGCCTGACATTATCAAGCACAACAACGTTGGTTGTGCCGCTATAATTTATACAAAGGTACTCCTTGACAGCTCAGAGAAAATTGAGAAATGTCCCGCTGTTATGGGAGACTTTAATCATCTGGTATTGATTCAACCCGCAAGGACCAAGAAGCGTAACCATTGAATAGGTCTGGGAACAGACAGCTGCACAATGGGCTACGCCATCCTTGGACCCCTTCTTGACCCACCCA
Organism: Entomophthora muscae; assembly: GCA_014839935.2. NCBI lineage: Eukaryota > Fungi > Entomophthoromycota > Entomophthoromycetes > Entomophthorales > Entomophthoraceae > Entomophthora > Entomophthora muscae. The sequence continues at coordinate 31,554 of QTSX02005279.1, forward strand.
TGTCTGGACCTGAGTGAGGAGGAAAACAATAATCCATCAATATAGAAGAACTGGACATTCCCAGTCTCCTTTAGTGACAGATATGTCTTGGCATAAATGTGTCAATCCTTGATGGTCTTTTTAATGTTCCTATTGTATGGAGAAACTCTGAGCACCTTCCACAAGAAGCCCAAATCAATCATAGTTTTGTAGACAAGGGTTTTGGAAACAGAAAGTCCAAACTCTGTGGTGAGCATTAATTGGACAGCAAGTGTGTCCAGGTGGCAATCCCTGGCTACCCACTGCTTGATTGCATCAATGTGTACAGGCTGAAGGAGTTTTGGCTGTCTTTTTGTCTTGGTGGATTTGGCAATTTTCCCAGTATTGCCATACTTGGTGTTGATGTTGGCAATGTACCTGGCTGTGATACCAAATTTTGACGCAATATCCCAAACTGCCATTTCCCTGTTCAAGCAGTTGAGGAGAGCTTCACGCTCACTATCCGTCAACCAACGCCGGCCCTTGGCAGGTACCACAGCATCCTGGCTACCATGCTCAACACAGGGGATTGGGACCTTTGTGTAGAAGGTAGGATCACGTTTGGTTGCGCTGGCGCCGTCAATGGTGGCATAAGACACAGGCACAGATGGCTCCTCAGTGGTGGCCAATGGCTCATAGGAGGTGTCAAAAATGCGGGGCAGGAAGTAGCAACTCTTGGGTCAAGAGTGCGGGGCCGGGTGACAACTGGGTATACAGTGGAGGTGTAAGTAACCTTAGTGTTCCCGGTGACCTTTGTGTATGAGACTTTGGTTGCAGGCCTTGAGAGCGGCTTCTGTCTTGGATTGAGGCTACTGTTCCTGGCTTGAGATGCGGGAGGTGGTTGGCTGGCAATGACACCTTGGGAGGCCTGTGTATTGGCATGACTCCCCTTGAGTTGTGTTCTGGGTCTGTTCTTGGACCCTCTGGGACGCCCTCGTGGACAGGCTGTCCTGTGGGCTGGTGCAGGAGCGGGTTGGGAATGCACTTGACAGTCCATAAAAATAAAATAAAAATATATATTTTAGATTAAATATGTATTTATTTGGAGTTATTGGTTTAGTTGTGGGTAGTTATTTTCTCTTGATTTAGCCTTGAATAGTATCAGAGTTTCTATATCCATGATTTGAAGTGAATAATATTGTATACTTTCTGGGTTTGGATGATTTTAAAGTTTAATAACTTTTATGTCTAATTATGGTTAATGAGATTGAATTTTTCATTTGATTTTAGTTGTGGTGGAGTTTCTTGATTTGGCTTGGTGTTTCCTAGTGTGCTTAGTGTACATTAAATTTGGATTCTAGTTCCCGCAATTAATATCTGAGTTTACTAGTGGCATTCAAAAGTGATTTGAAATTTGGTTCTTGGATTTGACAATCCCGCAATTTCAAAAAACATAGTAAACTTAATGAAAATGGTTGATGGATTTGAACGCTTCAAATCTGATTCCAGTTAATTCATTTTGTCCATTGGAAATGCACAGCTCAACTTGAACTTTGCAAAGTGTCTATGAGTTCCCGCATTTTAAAAAATTCAAATAAAAATACAAAGAATTCAATTTAATTAAAAAAAGGCTATCCCGCAAAAGTGATTTGAAATTTGGACCAAGGATTTGACAATCCCGCATTTTTACATTCAGGCTCGGAATTTACAGTAGGATAATGTTGTTCTGAGTCTGTAAGCTTCCTGGATTCATACGCTACAGGGAGGAAGGTGCCCCATTGGGTTCTACTTGCAACACGCCCCCTATAGCCCTTTCAGAAGCATCAGTTTCAAGTTAGTACTGATGGTTCCTATCAGGAAACTGTGGTATGGGGTGGTAGTCAGCTTTTGTTTCAACTTTTCAAAGGCCTGATCCCTAGCAGGTGTTTAGTGAAAGCGTTGTTTGGTGTTTAGCAACTTGGTGAGAGGTTCAATTAGTTCCCATGGTTGGGGAGGAACTTACACATGTATGCAACTATGCCCAGGAACATGTGCACCTGGCCCACATTGGTGGGGAGGCATGTTGGTGATTGCCTTTATCTTGGAAGGGTTGGGCTTTATTCCTTGAGCAGAGATTGTGGGCCCAAGGAACAGTAGCTCTGACCAGAAAACTCACATTTGGAAGGCTTGGCCTTTAACTGGTGCTTTCAGAGAATGTCCAATACAGCACAAAGATGCCGGAGATGTTTAGTTTGGTCTTGACTAAACACTTCAATGGTGTCATCAAGATATACAGTGTCACACTTGCCAATTAATTCTTCAGATGCCTTGTTAATAAGCATGGCAAAGGTGGAGGGAGAGCTGGTTGTACCAAAATTCATTTATTCAAGTTGCCCAGACATCTCTGGCTGTTACAAAGAGCCCATAGGGCCAAAAGGAACAATCAATAATCTTCTATATAAAAAGGAGGGGGGAAAGGAAACCTGCAGAGCAGGGGTGAAACCTTGGGTGGAGGAGGAAGATTGTGGAGGGGTATAGTGCTTTGAGGTATATATCCCATCCTGGGGGAAATATAACTTACATCAATCTTTGAATAGTGGGTGCTGTCAATTCCAGATTGAGCTGTTATTGATCCCAAAATAAACTAGGCTGAAAGTTGCTTGGGCCTTCTGCCCGCGTTTTTTTGTTACTCAATCGAATTCTGTATGTGCAGCCAGTGGTGTGTGTGTGGTTTGGGAGGGTTGAGCTTTTGGTTAGAGCCTCTTCTGTGGACCATAGCCAAAGAGTAATTGAGTAGTGAATGGTTTTAAAGTACAATTGAAATGTGCTGATATGAACTAATCCAGGCCACAGATCACTTGGGCCAACCAGCCACATTTTTTTGCTGATCAGCCTGATTCTCCTTTGTGTGGCTAAATCCTTGTGCATCTGTGGTTTAGGGTCAACGCCTAAGGCTAGCATCCAAATAAGAATGTGATTTAGTCTAGGGGGCTTGTTGTGTGGTGGGAGTGACAGATCAAAAGACTAATGACCTGATCCAATTTAATCCGGGCCATAGTCCCTTGGGCTGTATGCCAGCATTTTTTTGTTCATGGATCTTTGTCTGTTCTGGGCTGCCATATTATTTATGTGGCTTAGTTAGGGTGCGGAATTGTTGGGCTTTGCCCTCAGCATTGACCGGTAGATCATCAAGTGAGTGCCAACCTGCTGATAATGGGGCTTTCACATTTTCATGTCAACCACTGGGCCACTTTTTTTAATTGCTGATCCCTCTTTGGATTGTGTGGCGGTTTTTGTTGTTATTGTATAAAGGGCCTGATGTCAGAATGTGTTGTTCAATGGAAGCAGATAAGCTGCATTTTTGCGGGCCATTCTATATCCCAAAAATGTAGTCCTTTGGCCCAGGGAGTTTGTTACCAAATCAATTTCTTACTTGACTGCTGCTGGGGTGAACTCTTTTTGATCCAGATGCAGCTTCTTATGGGCTGGGTTATCTGGAAGAGTAAAGGCCATAATTTGGCCTGGCTCAAAGCAGTTATTAGCACTTCTGGGCCAATTGGTACTACCTTGTGGTTGCAGGATAATCCATTTTCATGCCTGGGACTAGAGCAGGAAATCTTGCAGAAGGTTTTCCCATTGGTGGTGGTCCAGCAGTCACTAAGCATTGGTGGGAATTCTAAGAGTGAGTCCATCACTATCACTAGTGCCACTGGAGCTTTCTTTCTTGTGACATCTTTAGAATAAGGTATAGGCTTGGGATTCAATGCTGCAAATGTGATTGGCTTGTGTCTCAATCTTTGGGGTTTCTCTTATTCCAGATTATGACTCCTGTATTGCTCCTGATTGGCCTGAGGTACCCTCTTTTTTAGTGCCTGCATTGCGGTTGCATCAATGACGCCTGATGCATCCAATGGATTCTGTTGATGGGTGCACATTTCCTCCTGACTATTGCACTGAAGTTTAATAGATCCATCCTGGGTCTCTATTAGATCAGGGTCTTGAGTGATAATTTGTTGGGCTGGTTTCTTCTTGGCTTTGATCTAGGCTATTTTCTGGTGTAATTTGATTGGTGCAATCACATTATACTCAGCCTTAGTGCCCCAGGGTAAGGCTACAAGAGCGTTGGCCTGGGATCCATTTTTCCAGTATCAGAATGGTCCTATTGGTTATCTTCTGCTATAGTGAAGACTCCCTCTGCTGTTGAGGGGCACCACGCCTCTCTGTGGCCTATTGCTGAGAAAATTGAGCAGATAGGATGTGTTTGTTCAGGGTATATCCTGAACTCACCACTGGCTGTTTCATCCTTTCTGACTATGGTTGCTCTTCTAGGAATGGATGTCCAAGTCAGTTTGGTCCAAGGGTTTGATCATAGCCATTACCTTTACTGTGGTAAGGTGGCTCATATAGAGGGTTTTCAGTAGTTCAAACTGCACAATCTCCCTGTATTTGGCCAATCCCTCCTTTAGCTGGGTCTCAATAACATCCCTTTTCATTTCAAGAAGGAGGGCTTCAAGGCACACAAAGAGGGTGCTATCCTGGTTGTTTTTGGTGTGGTGGTTGGCAAGACCGTCTTGAATGACTTTCCTTTTGAGTCTGTGATCTTCACAGTGAAGATCACTTCTGCTTTCTTGTCTGTGTCTTCCTTGCAGATGAAGCCCAGGTCAAAGAAGTCTTTGACTGGGCTTTGATGCACAGAGTCAGCCTTTTGGTGTACCTTGGCTATTGCCTTGGCTGTCTCTTGGAACTGAAGTGGGTTCCTCCAAAGTTAACCCAAATCCCATGGGGAACAGAGGACTTGGGGAGAGCTCTGATAATATCCTGGAACCATCTTTCTGAAGTCACAAACTTCAGCCATCCTTCTGATGGAACAAATGGACCCTTATGTGTGGCTCTTGTGGGGCTCACCAGTTGGCCCTACAGGTTTTTTGGCCTGGCCTACCTTGGCCCAGAATCTACCAGTTGTGTGGGAAATCCATTTCTTTCCTTAATAAAAGCCTATAGTAAGCATGGACTCTCATGAGCTTTGATTGCTTTGTTAATGCTTAGATTCCAAAAAGTTGAAGCTAAGCTGTGAAAGAAAGGTTGTCATACCAAAATTCATGACCCAACACTTGAACACCCCATAGTGTGTGGAAAGCTGTTTTTGCCTTTTCCCCTGGGGCAATGCGGACCTGGTTGTACCCTGCAGTGAGATCAATATTACTGAAAATCTTTGCATCTGCAAGAGTTTAAAACAGATTGTCAATCAACAGCAGGGGATATTTGTTTTTAACAGTGACCTTGTTTAGGGCACAGTAATTGTTAACTAGTTGGAGTTGCCTGTCCTTCTTTGCTACAAAGAAGACTGAGGCTCTGTAAGGTGATAATGATGGGTAGATGAAGCCATTGTCTAGGGCATCTACAAGGTGTTATTGGAGAGCTTTGTCCTCCTTGGGCATTAGAAAGTAAAGTGGGTGTGCTTTTGGTAGCAACTCTTGCAGTTGCACAGCAAGCTGTATTTCATGAGAAAAGGACAATGGATACAATGTTTTTCTTAAGACATCCTTAAATTCCTTGAGAGGTGCTAATAATGCTGGTGGAGGCATTTTTTAAGGGGGAAGTGTGGCAGGTTCAGGGAAAATGACTTCAACTGAATGCAGATAAAAATCAAGTTTTCCCCCTTGAAGTCATAAGAAACCGTCTCTGTGAGTTGTACAAATACAGTGTTGTGAAGGACCTTATTCATTTTGACAGGATAAATTTGAAATCCTACCCCATTTCTATTGAGGGTGATTGCTGAAGTATCCCAGTCAATGTAGGGACAGCTGTGGCGTAGCCAGTCAAGTCCTGCAGTTAAGTCATGGCTGAGCCTAGCCATTATATGCCCAGAGAGCCTGACCTGGGCATTTCCCATTCTTACTGAGAAAGGAACAGTCTCATGGGTTATGGTTACTCTGCAGGAGTTGGCCACACGTACCGCCTTGAAGCAGCTGGGAACTTGGTCTAACTGTTGGGAGCCCGCAAATTCTTGGTTGACCATGGTGTGATTAGCCCCAGTATCTACCAGAAGTCAGTGGGTGTTTCCACAGAAGAAAAAGAGATCAACCAATTGAGTGCTTTTATTTGGTTAATGACTGGCTTGGAGGATGGGGTTGTCACTGTGTACTTGGAATACATCTAGGGTTTCCACCTCATGCACACTATAGTCACAGGAGTTTTTAGCAAGGAGAAATCAGGAGTATGAGCCAAGCAAGGTTGAAGAGCCTCTTGTTTCTACAACCCCAAGGCTTTTCCCAAATCCTCAATTTATGCAAGCTGAAGCTCCTCCTCACAAGGGCACTTGTTGCCATTTTCTGCTGACAGGACTGGCGGCAACCCACTTGATTGTGGGCACTACCAGGCGCAAGACAAGGTTGAGGGGGTGTGTCATTAGATCTGCAGACGCCCATTGTGGCTTGGTTGTTTGCTTCTACAATAGCCTTGTAGTAATCATTGATGGAATTACAGCGCCTAACAGGCACCCATTTGCAGATATGGGGTTTTGAATCCATTACCAATAAGGATGGAGAGTATGTCTTTTCCATTTATAATGGCTTCTGGTGTGGTGTCAAAGCTCTTATTACCAAGTGGTACGGTACTCAGGGACACTTTCTGCTTGTTTGATGGCAAGAAAAGGGGTCACCACTACAATAGATGAAAATGATTCAATATAGTGGGACTTGGCGGTGTCTCTGAAGGATGCTCAGGTGATTTTGTGTTCTTGACCAGACCAGTTGGTGAACCATATAGCAGCAGGCCCTGTAAGACATCCTGATGCAGTGACAAAACACATGGGCTCAGGAATTTGACAGATGCAGAGGCATTTTTATGTCAAGTTCAGCCAATTTAATATGTTGAATCCTTCTACACCACCTGTGAAGGATTCCAGTTGTATGTTCAGCATGTGCTGTGACAGATCTGACTGGGGAGGTGTGACACTAATGTCACACTGTCCCAGGCAGAGCCAGCTATAAACGCTGATGAGCACTAACTAGTCCTGGTATGCAATATAACCCTCAGGGATTTTCCCATCAGGGATGTGGAGGAAGATATCTTGGTGAGGTATAGCCATATGGCCAGCACTTTGTCATTTCTTGGGGGATTTTATTATAGGTAGGTTGTTAATTGAACTTACCGCTGCTACCACTGTTGCAACTGAACCAATAATAGCTCATTATTTAGATTGGGGGAGACAACACTCAAATAGAAAGGACAATAATATTAATAATATATTGTTTATTAGATAGTATTGTAATTAATATACCATATTGCAAAGCCACAAGTCCACCAGGGGATGGTAAAGTGGAAGGTTCAACATAAGGTTTGGGCTGAGAATAAATTGAGCAAGGGATTGCTGTGTAAAATTGGCAGCACTTCTAATTAGAAGATAGTGCCCAAAATTTGACATCATGATCAAATTGACCCATACCCTTTGTCACACCATGGGGCATCTCATCAAGCGCCCCTTGTGTATTGTGAGATATGTCAGCAGGCAGGGGAGTAATCTCATTTGCAACAGTACCAGCTCACATTTGAGATTGCTTAGTGTGTGTTTTATCAAAGGTGTTTTAAGGTGGTTGGTTAACGTGTTGGGGCCCCCCCCCCCCACCCCCCCCCCCCCCCCCCACCAATTTTTTTCTTCCCTCACTAGCCTTCACTGTAACAGACATTGATCCTTTAAGCTCAGTGAGAAAGAGAGTCAGTAGCACTCTTGCTCTGGATTAAATGTATTTCAACCAATCAACTAAGTTGCACCTCTAAGCAGCAACAATGGCAAAATCAACTTTAGGGATGCAAAAGTGAGACTTCCAGAGTGAGAATCTAAAAGTGGCCAAGTCAACACTTTTTAAATTTTTGAAATGGCTTTTTATAATAAAGCAACTACTTTTTATTGGCTTTTTTAGTTGAGAGAATGAATAAAAAGTATTTTATATGGTCATAATAATTTTTAATTCCAGATGAGTTGTTTTAATTTAATTTCAAAATTTTAAAATTGTCAACTTGGCCACTTTTAGATTCTCACTTTGGAATTCTCACTTTTGCATCCCTACAGTTGATTTTGCCACTGTTGCCCTCCAAGCCATACTAACCTACAATTTTCTGATCTAAATTTTAATAGTGGGCAAAGCCTGCAGAGGGATCTAGCTGTGAAGCAGAGGATCCTGGCGCTAAGCAGCTGTTATTAATATCCAATATCTATATAACTCTATTACTTGATATTAAATAAAGGATCAATTATTACACATTTATTATATTATTATACGCACTAAGTTAGAGGATCTCAACTTAGTCTTTAGTAAATAGTAAGTTGTAATACAAGTTAAGCCAAATAGCCACAAACAACCCAACCATACTCAGAAATACAATATTTAGTGCTCACTCTGTCAAATGCAGTGTTCAGATAGTGCTTGTTGCCCTGCTCTGGACTTGTCTTTGGCCCAGGGAGAGTTTGGAGACAAACTTCTCCAGGCTTTTCTTTAACATCTATGGGATCACCCTGATGGTTTTTTTACAGAAATAAATTGCCTTGCTGGTACAAGAGATGGCCTTTCTAGTGACACAGTTGTATTTAGCCAGTTTATGGCTGTACTCCAAAATCTTCAGCAGATTGAGGATCAATCAGTCCTCCACCTGGACGTTCCCACCCCTCTTGAAGTGAATGATAATGCTGAGCCTACCCAGTAGCAGCTGGAGTTAGAAATAGGTAGCATGGATTGGGGAGCCTAGTGGAATGGGGAAGCCCACAATAAGCTTAAAGTACTCCCTTCTTATGGCACAACAGTCAAAGAGAAATTCTGCAACTTCAATGGAATTTCACCAAATCAACTCTGTTTTCAGATAAAGACTATTGAGAAAGAAAAGGAATATCTCCACATTTTTGCTCATCCTGCAATTCTTCACAACCACATCCATTTAGGCTACCAACTATCATTAATTTCCCAACAAGGAATCTCATCAATAGCCAACTGGCTTTCCTCTTCCCTCTTTATGACAAGCCTATCAGGGTCCATAACAAACATAAGTCATCAGATCAACAGCCTTATGAGCCATCAAAACCACACAGCTGCTTGGTATGCTCAAATTGAGGAGCATCTGACAAATTATGCTGCTGCAATGATAGGAGCAATGCTTGAGCATAAATTGGTCAATAATAACTGGCTTTGTACAGCTACACACCACAAAAAGAAGACAAAGCTACCTTCTGCTACCTCTTCAAGGAGGTCAAGTTGCTCCGTTGTTCTTTAGGAAAGATCAAAGATAGACCTACCCCAGTACAGAACATAGAAGACACAGCCATTATCCAGAGGGACATGGAGAAGCTCTCCAGACATGTGAGTGAAATCAACAGGGGCTTACGTCAATCTCTTTCAGAGTGCTGCCCCTTCTACGCTGATTTTTCTAAACTCATGAAGATAATTGACCAAAATCATGTGTTTACTGAGGAAAACCACAAAGACCTGAAAAGACTGGGCAACAGTCAGCATGCTGCACAGAAAAAAACCAGTATGCTGTTTGACTGTCAGGAGTCCAGAATTAAGAATCTGGTAGAATAACTACATGCCACCAATCAAACCATTAAGGATCTAGCACACAAATTATGATTGAAACATAGCAGCATTCAGTTGCTACAGGAATAGATGAAGCAACTTCTTTCATCAAACTTTTGCCACTAAGGTTTGGAATCAGAAGCCCAGGGCACCACAGGGAGAAGATTTAGTGCTCTCTCTAGCAACATTCAGGCTTTTACTGAGGATCACTGCTCCTTCCATAGATATGAGAGCAACAAGGAACACATAGGCTGTACTACTAGAAAGGTCTATGTTGCCAAGCCTGCTCTAGATAGCAGCAAGACTCCCTTACCTGGAGCTACTGCTTCTACTTCCAGAACTTGGTAATAACCAAAGAGACACTGCATTGGAAGCACAATTATGCGCCTCAAATTTGAGAACATCTTCTTATCCTCCTAGACAAAGCTACAACTTCAATACCTTGACTGTGATACAAAACTTCAAGCCCACAAATCTCCCAAGGTTTGAAAAAAGTCAAACATCCACATATTTCTCTGCCTTTAAAACAACTCTATGTATGGTGCAGACAATGACATGAAGAACACAGCAATCTTCAATTTCCTGGACTTGGAAACTCAAACTATAATTATGCCCAGATTACCTGATCAAGGATGGACTCATGAGAACGTATCCATAGTACTTATTACTGACTTTGGCAGCCAGGAAGCCTTTGTTCTGTTGCAAAATGGAGTTCACAGAAGGAAAAATCAAGAAGGGAGAAAGTCTACTAGATTTCTCTAAGCATTTCTACTTGGAGGAACAAACTTTAGTCTCTATAGGAGCAGCTACCTTTGTTTATGTGAAGAGATCCCTCCTCAACTATGTATGTCCCAACCAAGAACTTTCCATTGCACTGAAATCAGGGATCTATGGTGCATGTTCTGTTCCAGAATTGATGAGACATCTAGGCTCTTTTAAGAAACAATTTGAGATCCCTTTTCCTGATTACAAGAGAACCACCACCTTCAACACAACTGACTCTAAAGGCAGAACTTTGGAAAAAGATGCCATGAAAAGACAGTGACTGTCTCAAATCCTCTGGCCAATAGTGCTAACAATACCTGGACCTGCTACAAGTGTGGTCAGCCTGATCACCTCTCATGGGAATGTAAGCAACCCAAGGCCAATGCACCACCATGTGGGCCAGGAAGACCAGTAAAGACAACAACAAGCCTGCAGAAGACAACAAAGATGAAGACAAGGAGGAGTAAAAAAACTGCTAAGCAGTCAGGTTACAGAGAAAACCCTGACTGCTAGTAGTAACAACCCCTCTTCCACACTTGATCCAGACCCTGCCACCAAAGAACTGCCTGATGAGGAAGCCAGCCTGATGGACTTCAGACACTAACCCTGAGTGCTACCTGCCTGACAAAAGGATGTGAATGAGGACCTGCTTCACCAAGTCCTTGCTGTTAAAGCTGTCACAAGAAGACAGGCTATATGTACTGAAGCCTTGCCTTCTTGTGAAGCAATAGAGGCTGTACCAATCCCTTATGCCAAACAGCTGTCACATCCCTCTATCAAAGTGATACATGAAAGCAATAGTATCAAAAAATTGGCACAAGTATTACTCTCAGTAAAAGTCTTGAATACCTTGAAGAAGACCCTAAAGACTCTGAAACCTGAGCTTACGTCTGCTTTAGAAGCATTCCTTTTTCAGTTTAAGGGTCTAGATATACACAATGTTACAAAAAATCTTCTCTCCAGAGTATGGAGACCAATATGATTGTACATATATCAAACCTTTAGTCCATAAGCTCAGAGTGCGGGCAATCCTAGAATCAGGAGCCCCAGGGAACACAGTTTCCATTGGGTTGGTAAAGAAGATCAAACTGGCCCCTGACCTGGGCTACAAAGAATAATTTGGCACTGCTGGCCCTGGTAAAATTAAAGCCTTGGGTGCATATTCCTCTCTCCTGCTTTGTTTTGGTAAACTAGTAGTGACTTCTTCTGCTGTAGTACTACGGAATAATAGCTATAATATACTCATTAGGACAAGTTTCATGGCTACTTACAGAACAATTATAAATCACAAGGATATCACTTTCAGTATTCTGGGTCATATAGCTCCCATTTTCTATCATGGAGATGGACCCAAAGACTTACTGACAAAAAAGATCCATCACATTAAATGAAATACGCTGATATGAGATCTTTATGTAGCCTATACTCTTACACCAGAGAAAACTAAAGACACTCCCCCTGGCTACTAAGAAATACAAGGGGATAACTCTTTATGTGGACAAAGACTTTGGATCCCAAAGGGTTTTCAAGTAATCCACAACACTGGCCTTAGCTTGGGGTTCCCAAAAGGACTATACAGCAAAGTCCATGGTCTCCACAATGTATCCTGTCTGTAACCCTGGATATCTCCTGGAATTTTGATGCCTTCAAGTGAAGAAATCTTAGTCCTTCTGGGTAATCTTTCCAATATCCCCATAACAGTCAAGAAGAACCAACTCTTGGGTCATCTTCAATTTGAAAATCCAGCTTTGGCTGAAGTCATTCCCTTTAGGGAATTCAGCAAATTTGAGCTCCCTTGCAACAGCCCTGAAGTTCTGTTGCTAATTTTGAGCAAGTCAGTTCAAGGATTATCCAAACCACAGAAAAATTAGGCTTTAATTATTCTTGAAAAATACAAGGCTGTCTTTGCAGAACATGATCACAATCTTGGGAAAGCGCTAGGAGTAGAACATGCATGGATACACAAGGCAAAGCTCCAATACATTCCTGTCCAATTTGGAGAAGTCAAGCTAACCAGGTGGTTGTTAACAAGAAACTACAGAAGCTCCTGTTGGCTGAACTCCTGGTTCCTAGCAAAAGCTTATGGTCCTCTCCTCTCCTAATAGTGAAGAAGAAATTCAGATCTAGCTGTGTGGTAATGTATTACTGTAAATTGAATTCTGTTACAAAGAAGGATTCATACCCACTACCACATATTGATGATACACTAGATAGGCTAGGTGGCCCCCAATATTTTAGCGCAATGGACTTGATCAGTGGTTACTGACAAATAGACCTCTCAGAAGATGCCCAGGAAACATGCACAATCATTACTGAGCAAGGCCTCTTTCAGCCTATGTGTATGCCACAGGGCTTTGCTTATGCTCTGACCACTTTCCAATGAACAATGGACTCAGTAATGGGGGACTTGAAGCTTTCCTGTATCCTGGTTTATTTAGATAACATCTATGTCTTCTTGAGAACCTTCAGTCAACACTTGGAGCACCTTGAGGCTGTCTTCCAATGGTTGATTGCGGCTAATCTTAAACTGAAGCTAAGGAAATTCCATTTCTTCAAGGAGCATCTGGAATTCTTAGGCTACATAATAAGTAAGGATGGGTTTTGATCTATACCTGCAAAAGTAGAGGAAATAACTCATATGCAGCAATCAAAGAGCAAAAGGGATGTCCAAGTATTCTTGAGGATGATAGGGTAATACAGACATTTCATTCCTAACTTTGCTGGCCTGGGTGTTCCCCTTGTCCAACTCTTGAAGAATGAGGTCAAATTTTCATGAACTATGGGTTGTCAACAAGCTTTTGATGACTTAAAAGCCACTCTAGTTACCAAGCCTGTCCTTGCTTACCCTGATTTTGACCGAGCCTTTGTGGTCCATAAAGATGCTAGACTCATTGCAATAGGCACAGTTTTATCTTAGATAGATGAAAAAGATCAGGAGCATCTTGCGGGCTACTGTTCAAGAGCCCTGGATTGCCATGAGCGCAACTACACAGTCACTTAACAAGAATGCCTGGCAGTTATATATGTCTATCAACGGTTCAGAGTTTATCTGCATGGCGTCCACTTACTGTGGTGACTGACCATACATCCATTAAGTGGCTTAAAACTCTGAAGGATCCCAAAGGCTGTCTAGCATATTAGGCTATCAAGCTCCAAGCCTTTGACTATGAGATTGTGCATTGTGCAGTAGTGTACCATCAGAATGCAGATTGCTTATCTTGCCTACCAACCATAACATTGGTTTCACCAGCAGCAGACAAGCTCTACAACAAGCTACTCCTGGACCAGTCTTTTTGGGGGGAGGAGCCACCTGAGATTCAGAAAATTCTGAAAAATCTCTCTGTGGACACTAAGATTAAGAAAAAAACAGCTGCTCAAACTTCACAAGGACAAATGGTTACCATACATTAGACCTTCACTACATACAGATGCAATTGCATCAGCTCACAAACCTGTAGGCCATACAGGCATTCAGAAGACACAGAACCTTCTGCAAAAACACTGCTATTGGGAAGGGATGCATCCAGATGTAGCAGAAACATTGGCTGTCTGCCATGATTGCAATATAGAGCAACCAAAAGTCTTGTACTACCAGCATTACCTAATCTGACCTGGGGTTGCTTTCCATAATGTTGCAATTGATGTAGTTGGGCCCCTTCCACTGACCACTGGAAAAAATAAGTTTGTAATTGTAGCAGTGGATCAACTTACCAAATAGGTGGAAGCAAAGCCAATTCTAAACCAGTTGGCACTGACCATAGCCAAGTTCATTTTAGAGAATATCTTCTATAATCATGGATGTCTGCAAACACTTCTGACAGATAACGGAACAGACTTTACAAGCTACATGATACCTAGGCTAAAAAAGCTTATGGATATCTGCGGCACTCTTTCAACACCCTACCATCCTCAAACCAATGATATGGTGGAACAAACTAATGTGAGACTGGTCCAAATATTGAGAAAGCTAAGCCACCAGCATGAATTGGAATGGGATACCTATCTTTTATCTGCATTCTTTGCTTATAAAATTGGCTTCCATAGAGCAACAGGGAAAACCCCTTTTCAGTTGCTATAAAGCCATCAACCTAGCCTTCCATCACATTTATTTAGCTTAGTGAATACCAGTGAAGCTATATCTCCAGACACATACCTTCAAAGGTTATCTCAGACACTGATTAAGCTACAATCAGAAACATGTTTGACCAACCTGACTGCCAAAATTAAAGACATTGATTGAGCAGAACAGCATTGTCCAGCCCTTTCAGGATACAAGATGGGTAACAAGGTCTATTTCTACAACAATCAAGGATATAGTTTTGAAAGCAAGCTTGCATTGCTTTGGCAAGGACCAGTGAAGGTAGTACAGAAGGTAGGTGTAGACAGTTACACCTTAAAGGACCTGGGGACTAGACAATTGATTACCAAAGTACATGTTCAATACATGTGCAAGACTCCTGGTGATCAAGACTAAGCCCCATTAAGGGTAGCAGCTCAGAAAAAGACAAGACTAATATAAAAAATCCATGAGTTGTTACCCTATTTGCATCAAGTACAAGATAAAGCTTATAGAAAAAAGATAGGGTTGTCTATGAAAAAGTACTTTATTGAGATTCTATTACCTCTAAACCCAGATGCAACTGGATGAGGACTTTTTTTACTGCTGCGTAAATAAGTCAAACATTAGGCAGGCAGCAAAATGCAAAGGGAAGAAAAGGAGACTCATCTAAAGGAAGGAAGTTTATGCAATTGATGCCAATGGAGTAGGAAAAGCAATTCCAAGAAGGATGCACTCCCACAGAAGAATCTTGCGTTGATCATACTCCTCTGGTGTTTTACCACCAGCAGAATACATAATTGTGGGGTTCCTGTCCACCAGTCCCCAAGTGTGTCCTGGATTGTAGCCAGGGACCAGCTGGAAGGGGTTGTCATTCTCTAGTAAGGGGAAATATATCTCAGAAATATGTATAGGGGTCAAAATGGGCTTTTATTCACTCTCAGAAGGAAGATTCCCTTAGAAACCTTCTGGTATATGGCCTGGGGGGTCAAGGAAGCAATATGGATTTGCCAATACTTGGAGTCCTTCAACAATATCTTGGACTCCTTGTACTTGGTCTTGGACTTCTGCACCTCAGTCTTGGACTCCTGCGCTTTGGTCTTGTGTTCCTGAACCATGGTCTTGGGCTCCTGTGTTCCCATCTTAGTCTCCTGTGGTCTGTTCCTAGCTCTGGCTTCCTACCCTTGGTCTTTGACTTATTCTGTAGCTTCTGTGGCCTTTGTAATCACCTTGATCCAGTCCCTGAAGAGTCTCAAATAGCTCCCCCTTTTATAGCCCCTTGTTTCAGACCAAAAACCTCTCTTAGAACTCTGATTCTTCAAAGCTTAAACTATCCTGTTTTTCTTCTTCTATAATATATTAAACCTTTGAACTTACTTCAGACAATGAAAGCCCTGAATTTTCTGCTTCTGCTCCTCATTTTTTAGGCTTTAACTCTTAAGTTAAAGCCCTTAAAACACTGATCAAATAGACTCTGGCTTGCAGCCAATGATACGCCTCAATTCAATGGTTTTGCCAAAAAGGTTTCCCCAGATGACCCGTCCTTGACCCTGGTTTGAACCCAAGGCTGTCTTGCTCTGGGTAAACGGCTGCTCCGTGTTTCAAACAGTTTTGCTGTAATTCCTGTCACGTTTCCCTGGCAAATCTTGAGCGCTTCCACATATGTTTCACTTAGGCAAATTTTGACCCTTTGATTTTCCAACGTTTCTCTGTGTTTCTCTCAACGTTTTGCAACTTTGAACCTGCTTGCTGTTTGTTCTTTCACCTCTCCTAGTTGTTCTTGGCAAATTTTTCTCTTTTGCCTTCATAGTTTCTCTGTTCTTCTTCCAGCTTCTTTCTGGCTTGTTTCCTCTTGAATCCTTCTTTTTAAAATAACCTATAGTTTGTTAGAACTATATGTTATTTTTCCTCATCTATCTTTTTTATTTTATGATTTTTAATCCTTTTTTAATCATCATCAGGCAGTATTTAATTATTATTCAACTGCTTCTTTATATCTATTTTTCTCTCAAAAACCACTAAAATTAGCTCTTCCAGCCTTTGCACCTAGTCTGGCTATTTCATCCTCTCAGCTCTTCAGTTCTTCAACACCAACTTCTGGTCCTTTGGCCATCCTTCTTCTTGATCAGCTAGTCCTACATCATAATCTTCTTGTCCTTCAACTTATTCTCAACCAGTCCCTCAACAAATCCTCACTAGGAACCTTCTTTGTTCCTTCTAAACACTGAACCATATTGGTTCATTCAATTCAATATTAATTAACAGTCCATCAACTAGCCTTCACTGTAAAAAAACAGTCCATCTTGCTAGTTTTCTCTGTTGATTCTGTGAACCACCTTGGTTCTTTATCTCAGCCCCCATTACCAGAACTTGTAGACCCAGGCATGAGTCTACATTGAACTGGCGTTTGACTGGGCCCTTGCAAGTGGCAGTCCACTTAGGCCATTCAACCATAGATCAATGTCTATGTGTTGTCTTTACTCACCCAGGTGATTAAGTCTGGGCTTTCAGCTGCAGAGTAATCAGCTCTACTTCCCAGAGGCCTGATCACACCAAGTTCTGCAGCTTGCTTCCCCAAGCAAGCCGCCTTGGTGACACCTCTGAGCAAGTCTATACCCTCCAATGCTCACCTTGAGTTTCCCCAAAGCTCCCATAGGGGCATAAACAAGGACACCCTACCAGTCTGTTAGGTAGGGTGCTTGCTCACAGACCTCCTGTAAGCGTATTAGGGTACGTAGAGCCCTCAGAGCTCTTCCCCTCCCTGGCATCCCGCGTTACCTGCCAGGGGTCCAAAACCTACTCCCCCCAGACAGACAAAGTTCCCTGCTTGCTATTTTAGTCTTCACCCTTCCGCAGCCACAGTTTCCTGCAAGGTGAAGCACTATAGCCCAAAGCAGCCAATTTCTTCTGCTGGGTGGAGGCAACATCTGCCCTAGTAGTCATATGTTACCTACTAGGCTCACCTTACTTACTCTAGTAGACCATGTTACCTACTAGGCTCACCTTACTTACCCTAGTAGACCATGTTACCTACTAGACTCACCCTACTTACCCCTAGCAGCCTTCTGTTACCTACTAGACTCACCTCTAACAAACAACCAAACTTTTGCTTGGCCAACATTAGCCCCGCCTGCAGAACCACCAAACATGTGAATCATCACAATAATCCCTAGGAGCCACTTGATTTACTCAGGAATATGGTGTATTCTCTGGTGATAGATGACCTTTGAGCCGCTAAGTACCAGATTTTCAACTAATGTTGTTGACTGACAACTCCCTGCCATACTATAACTGAAAATCTCCTAGGTAGCCCCCATAGCCCACTGTAGCCAATACTTGTGGCTATCTGAACCATGCCACAAGGACACAGGACCTGCTCCAGATAAGGATAGGCCCACACAGTGAATACTAGCTCAAGGACTTCAAGAGCACAAGACACATGATTATCTGTCAAGAAAACTCCATTATAGGAGAAATCCTGGAGGCACAGTTGTGAATACTGTACTAGCTTTACTCTAGGGATACGCCAGTGCACTGTATTTCCTATTTCAAGCTTTTTTATAGAGATCACATAGGGACTTTCCAAGGCCAGCATCAGTGTTGACCACATGACTACTGGCCCAAAAAGCACAGACTAGAGACCCCCTCCAACAAAGAAAGGCAACTATGTCAAGGAAGGAACCCTGACGGTCTTCTTGCACCCCCCCAGGAGCTGAATCTACCCTTTCCTTGTTTAGCTCCTTGAGCAGCTTGGTTAAACTAGGCACATGCTCATCAGATCTGGTAGCAGAAACATGCAAAGAATTCTTGGTCTTGCCAGTATGATTATTTTTCTTAGCAATTGTTGATAGTTGCAAAGAAGTGGGCATTCTGGAGTCTGCTGCTAGAGAACTGCTGGATGGGGTATTTTTCTTGTATGAAATTGTGCTAGATAAAAGCTATGCAATGCTTCATTTTTTTCACTGCCTAGTTTTTGATGAACTCATCTTCTTCTGGAGCAAGCACAGGTAAGTTACTAGGTATGGTGGTAACTGGGATATCAGATTCTTTATTCTCTTTGGGCTTTACTGATTCTCTGTTCAGGAACATCAGTGTAACAAATTACTGGCTTCTTATTCCTCCTTGGGTGATTTACCATGCTGAGAAAGGTTGTGTGCCTTTTCCAGTAATGTCTAGTTTAGTAGGTGGAAATGTTGTACGGTTATTGGTTAAAACTAGCCTTTACTGTAACAGACATTGATTCTTTAAGCTATGTGAGCAAGAGAGAAATAGCACTTTTGCTCTGGATGAAAGTTACTTTTACTGATCAATTAAGTTGCACCTCCAAGACATATTAGCTTACAATTGTCCAATATAAATGTTAATAGTGGACAAAGCCTGCAGAGAGATCTAGCTGTTAAGCAGAGGATCCTGGCGCTCAGCAGCTGTTATCAATATCCAATATCTATATAACTCTATTACTTGATATTAAATAAAGGATTTCATATTACACATTTATTATATTATTATATGCACTAAGTTAGAGGATCTCAACTTAGTCTTTAGTAACTAGTACTTTTTAATACAAGTTAAGCCAAATAGCCACAAATAACCCAATCATACTTGGAAATACAACAAAAGGCAAACAAAAACAAAACTACTGGTTTTTTATTCTACTACAACCAGCTGCAGGGCCTTGGACCTTGGTATCTCTTGATTTCATCAGGGGAGCTCCCAGACTCTAATGAGTTCAACACAATAATGTTGGTGATGGATTTGTTTACAAAAATAGCACATTTTGTTCCTTGTCCAACCACATTTATGTTGGTGGAAACAGCTATGTTGTTTTGTAGACAGAATCTTCTTGCTACATGACATTACAATGAAGATAGTAAGTGATTTTAGACCCCAGTTTATTTCTCATTTATGGGAAGCCTTCAATGGAATTATTGGGATCAAGCTTTGTTGTTATACTTCTTTACATCCCCAGTCCAATAGAAAAATGGAGAGGGTAAACCAAAGTTTGGAGGTCTATCTAAGATGCTACACCAATGCACGCCAGGATAATTGGTGCTCAAATCTACCCATGGTAGAATTTACATATAATAACTTGCCACACATGTCAACTCAGGTCTCACCATTCTTTGCCAATTTGGGCTATAATCTGTCATCCATTATGGGTCCTAGACTGGTTATCAATGTAGAGGCTGCAACTTATCAAGCTGCTGCATTAAAGCAGGTCCATCAGGAGCTCTAGGTTACTCTTGCTTCTGCCATGATAATTTACAAAGAATACACAGTGTCGCGCTTTTAGCATTACAGCACCACAATTATTTGAGATTATAAGGCACAGGACATTTTCTTGAATACAGTCATATGTGAGGATATAGTATTGTATCAGAAGAGCCAGGATTGAATGGAACCAGGATTATTGTCCAGCCATGGCTTCTGATTGTGCAGAAGCACTTAAGGATTAGGATAAAGGTCAACCAGATTAAAGATATATCAAAGATGGTCCAAGATTTTTAATTATTTTAATTAATTAATTCTTCTTATACCTTCTGCAAGGTTAATCCCTGGGCTGCTAGCAATGTCTTCTAGGACATTCTAACATGCCCCTAATTTGGTTAATTATTAATCTAGGTTTGGTGCTTATTGCACGTCAGCCAATAAAATATCTTCATCTTCATAAAGCACAGGTGATCCTTACTGGTGTGGAATAGCTTAGTACTTCAGGATCACTTCCTACTTCTCTGGCATACTGCAAGCTTAATGATTAATAATGTGATAAATATGGGAATTAAACATGATGGGGAATTGAACCCAGCGTTTTGGTGTTTGATGTAAAAGTAAAGCAACGCCTTGGCACCTGCAATATTTGCCAGGTGGCGCTTGCAATAATTTTCAGTTGGCGCGGCAGCGCTTGACGTAAAAGTAGTTTGGCGCTTTGGCGCCTAATCCAGTTGCTAGGTGGTGCTGCAGCGCCTGTTTCTTTTCCCAAGTGGCGCAGTGGCAAATTATGTATCACTTGAGTGCTGCAGCGGCACTTATCATTGGCTAATTTAAGGTTCAGGTCAGCAGGCTACCCCTGATCCAATATGCATATGATTTATACTACCAATTCATGTTATTTGGTAGCTGCAATTCCTATCTGCAGGCTCTGTCATAATTGGTATCATTGCTTGATCAAAATTCCCAACACACAGATTTCAAGCACCAGGAGGGTCCTACCTACCTACCAGCCAGGTAACCTGGTCATGATTGACGCCCAGAATATGAAGTTGAAGGTCCCATGTTGCAATTTGGGCCAAAAATGGATAGGTCCTTTTAAAGTTGAACACCAGATTGAGCCCTCTGCCTATTAGTTAGAGTTACCTGACTCTTTCAAGATTTTCCCCACCTTCCATGAATGTCTCCCTACTCCTTTCTGTGGTACCAAGGTGATCTCTTTCCAACCCATCCTAGTGGAAGGGGAGCCTGAATAAAAATTGAATTTCATTCTCAATTCCCGTAAGAACTGTTTCCAGCTTGAGTACTTGGTGTCCTGAAAGGGTTATCCTGATTCTAAAAATTTCTGGGTTCCCTACTATAACTTCTTCAACTCCCCTGTTCTCATCCAAGAGTTTTACAATCATAATCCTGCTGCTGTTGACCATTGTGAGCTTACCTTGACAGCAATAAAAATTACTTTTGCTCACAAGAATTTTTCCCTGTCCCACTGTGAGAATTGGGGAGCAGGTTAAGAGGAAATAAAACCAAGCTCTCAACCACAATAAAATTGCGGTTTCTGCAACAACCAAAAGGTTGTTGCCAACAATTCCTGGGTAGGTCAAAGGGGGGAAGGAGTCAACTGAACATTGCAAAGCAACAGATAAAACCAAATGACCAAAATTACTAACAAATTTTGAACTTTATTAGATTAGAGAATGATGAATCAAGGTCTTTTACAACTCTTGCATTCATTTAAGGGGTGGGATAGAATTGTGGTGGTAGATTGAATGTCACAAACCAATTGACCAATGATATGAGCGGATATAAATGAATTTCTTGAGGCAGGAAGATCTTGACAAATTTTGAATGGACATAGTCAAAAGGAAAACTGAACCAACTAACATCAGGAATATGCTCTGGATGTAATTACCACTGCTCCTGGCTGCTCTTGCACATTATATTTAACCAGATGTGTCTCTTGGGTGGGTTAGGTGGAGGTATCTTCTGAATAATTCCAAAATAGTAAATTGATGGCTTTTCTTGGGCTTTTTCAGTGACCTTTTAGATAAATATTCAAACATAATTTGATAGAAATTCCCAAGCATTTGGCAGGAATTGAAGTGGAGGCCTAAGGGGGAGGTGTAACTTTACACCCACTTTCCTGATGGGGGCATTGTTTCTCAGCCTTTAGCAGAGGATAATGTCACGGTATTTTTCCATAATGCCTGGTATTACTTGTCCTAGTTAAAAAGCTAGGAAGTTGGCAAACTTGTTAACCAAGTTAATTAAATTATCAATTTAAACCAAACTGTTGATTGAAAATGGGTTACTGCCACCCCAGTTTTCCAGCTGGATTTGATCACCCTGTGCAAGTTGACACTGATAAATAGACATAATCTGATAGTCACTTGATACAAACTCATTTATCAGAACAGTTGACAGAAATTAATCACTCAAGGGTTTTTTGCGTACTGGACAAGGTACTCTTTGGATGATGCAGACATAATAGAAGCCATGGATCCAGGTGGTATTGCTTAGTTGAAATTTGGTACATATTGGGAAATTTTCACTGTTCAGCTCTTAAGAGTTGAGTCCTCCCTAAATTACTCATTAAAGCCAAATGTTCTCCTGGTCTAACTTTTTATTTTCAATGCATCTGGTAGTTGGCCTACTCTGCTACATCCTTTATAACCTGATCTTAAGCCAACTTATTACTGGAAGATGTGGGCCCGCAGTTGATACTTTGTTGTCTGCGCCTTCTAATGTTACTCTGATGCCTCAGAATCTTGGTGTCTTTCCTGCCAAATCCAAAACTGAGACTGTGCTGCTTTCTCAATGTCACAAGTTTTACTCAGAAGGCACTCTAATCCTTTCCCAGGCTATCTAGGGATTTTTTGGTTGGTTTTAATCATTTTTTTGAACCCTAGTGTATCCTTTGGAAATTTTACAAGCCAGTATTTGATGCTTTGTTGGTGGTTAATCATCAACTCTATGTGGATTTGGGTGGTGATTTGCTTCCACATAGAGACTGCTTCTTACTATCTGTCAATTTCTGTCAGGTTTAACCCCTGTGATTATCAATGTCTCTAGAGGTCAAGTGATTGGTTATGTCTAGCTCCTAACTGTGCCTGGCGTTCTCTCATTACATCATTTTGGTTCCTTCTGTGATTTCAATTTACCAGAGGAAGAACCTCAAGTGTTGTCCCTGTTCAGCAAGAAGGATTTCCCACAGTTGTCTCATGTACAAAAAAATGAAATTCTTGACCTGCTCAACCAGTTTTCTGACATCTTTGCCAAAGACAGGATTATTTATGGCCTGGATAAGGGTGTCATACATTAAGTTGACACTGGTTATGCTCCTTCTTTTTAGCAAATCCCTATAGATGGAGTTAATTAGAGGACACTCAAGTTTCCAAAGAGCTCAAGCAGTTGTTAGAAGCTGGGCTACTGGCTCCTTCTCAGAGTCCTTGGGCCTCTTCCTTGCTCATCTTAAAAAAGAAGTATGGAGGTCATCACATAGTAATGGACTACTGTTGTTTAAATTCTTTGACTAAAAAGGATTCTTATCCCTTTCTGCACATATATAATGCTCTTTGTTGCCTTGGAGGTTCCAAGTTCTTTTTGACCATTGCCGTAATTGTGCTTTTTTAGCAAAGTTACAAGGGGGAAAATATTTAGAAACTAGACAATATCCTTTATTGATAAATAGTGATTATATAGTTAATTTGAGTCATGGATAACAGGAACGTGATTGTGTAGATCACACAGTAGGATGGTGAAGAGGGTGGCTTGATCCTAGTAACAAGTCAAGCGCTAAAACAAGGTATCCACTGTAAGGAATCGTCATTTGTTCATGTTGTTGGATTTGGAAATTCAAGTTGACTTCCTAGTCTGGCTCTGAGTGACTGGATAATTGGATTGCGGGTCACAGACCTGCTTACTTGAAACCTTGCTGGCGGGTCAAGCCTGCTGTTTTGACACCATGTATCTAGCTTCTGGCTATTGGTAAGTTGACCTTTTGCCTGAGCACAGACAAAAGGCCGCACCTATCACTTATGAGGGATTTTTTGAGCCTACATGCATTCCCCAAAGGCTCTGCAATGTCCCTGCTACATTCCAAGGGGCTATGAATTCCATATTGTGTGATCTGAAATTTTCCTATGTGCTAGTCTACCTAGATGATATCACTGTATTTAGTGCTACGTTCACTTACCACCTGGCTCATCTTAAAGAGGTGTTCATCAAGATTATAAAAACAAGACTCAAGCTGAAACCTCCAGGTGTGCCTTCTTTAAAGAATGACTAGAGTTCTTAGGACATGAAGTAAATCAGTTGGGATATGTCCCATGACCAAGAAGGTTGAATCCATTGGCAAAATACTTCCCCCCACTTTTTTAGAGAGGTCTAAGTCTTCTTAGGCATAATGGGTTACTACAGACAGTTCATCCCCAACTTTGCCAATATTAGCAAACCCTTGGTCCAGTTGTTGAGAAATGTTCCTTTCAAATGGACTGCCAGTCAATAACAGGCCTTCTGAACTTTCAAGCAGAAGTTGAAAGAGGCTCTTATCCTTGTATATCCTGATTATGACAAGGAGTTCATTCTTTACACTGACAACAGCAACCTTGTCATTGGAGCTATTCTGCGCAACTTGATGATGAAAGTGTAGATCACCCAGTAGCCTATACCTCCAGAGTTCTAAGCAAGAATGAGAAGAACTATTGTGTGACTGAAAAAAATGTCTAGCTGTGCTTAACACTTTCAAACAATTTTGTCACTAAATCTATAACATCCACTTCACTGTTGTCACAGATCATGCCTCTTAAGTGGTTACAGAAGTTGAAAGAACCTGAAGCACGCCTGGCTATATGGGCTCTCTGACGTCAAGGTTATAACTTCACTGTAATCTATTGCCCAGGTATACAACATCAGAATGTTGATGAACTCTCACAAATGCCTATCCTGGCCCTCCATCTTGCTGAAGCTGATCAACTATAAAAACTGATTGGTCACCCCTCAGCATGAGATGCTGAAACTGAATATACTTTCTTGGCCCTACAGAAGCTATCCCAAGATACCCTCATCTACAAACAACAGCTGTTTAAGAAGGTTCAGTACCAGTATCTCCCCTATGTCTGTCCAAGTCTACAACTATCCCTTATCCTACAGGCTCATTGTGAAACAGGGCATGGATTTATGGCCAATACCTACAATTGGCTACAGAAGCATTACTATTGAGAGGACCTCTTAATCACTGATATTATAGCTAGGGCTCATGACTACCAACTACAGAGACTTTGCACTGCTTCTAATGAATTCAAATTGGTGCCTCCTCAACATGCCTTTCATACTGTTAGCATTGAAACAGTAGGCCCTCTCCCACAATCAAGGTCTGGATGCAGATTCATACTAACTTCTGTGGATCATATCAGCAAATGGGTAGAAGCTAGGTCCATCAAAGACATCACAGCAAAGACAACTGCTGCTTTCCTATTACAAGCTGTCTTCTATTGCCATGGTTGTCTGCAAGTTTTTCTCTCTGGCAATTTGTCTAGTTTTAACACCTGCTTAGTAATGTCAGTGATAGAAGCGCTAGGAACACATCAATCTTTCTGGGCTCATACACTCCCTCTAATAATGGAGCTTTAGAACGGGTAATTCTACTCTAGTGTCTATCATGAGGAAGCCAACTTACTCTTATGCTGCCAACTGGGATCTGTACTTGCCAGCTGCTCTGTTTTCCTACTGCCTCAGCAAACACAGGGTTACTGGGCTCTCTCCTTTGGCCATGCTATACAGGAGAGAGGCTACCACCCCATCTCTTCTAGGGATGCAACTCTCTACCTCTGATGCTGCCTCTAAGCCTGAGGATTGCATCAAAGGCCTAGCCAATTGCATAATTGACACCCAATATTCTGGCTATGTTTCTGCATATAAAACAAAGGCTCTGGAGCTAACCCCAAGCAATTCTGGCTGCACTCCCCTCCCAGAGTTTCAAGTAGGGGACATGTTCCTCCACTATCAACACAGAGTAGGAGAGAGAGCCCACATATCAGACTCCCTCTGGATCAAGATTCTTGAAGTAACCTGCAAATAGGGTTCTGAGTACAATGTTGAATCACTGTCAACGGGACGCCCCTTTACCTGAGTCCATGCCTGTACTTGGGCAGGGCCAAGAGACATAACAGGGAACCCTAACTGTAGGATCGGGTTTGTACTAAGCCAGAGGTCAGTCTTGAGGGATGAATAAGGGATTTACCTCAAGGCCCTGGGAATGATAAAGTAGTTTTTAAACCTGTTGAGATAAACATATATTAGTCAGTTTAGAATGCATGGGCTCAGTCTCTTAACAAAATCAAAGTGGATCCAAATATATTGTAATTTAATATGAATTCCTTAATTTTTGATTTTGTTTTTAGACTGAGTTTATGTGTTCTAAACTGTCAGGAAGCCAGGCATAGGTAGAGGCATTGGGCAGCTTGGGGTGGGGTTGGACCAAGCCGGCAGGTAAAGCCCACCATAGAATGGGTGCTAAATTGATAATGTAAGATATGGATTTCCCAAGTAAGGACCAGGTTCCAGAGGTAGGGACCATGGAATCCACCATTCCTGTCAAAGTAATATAGAGTACTCCAAGCAGTTGGGTGGACACAGTCTCTGCAGCATTGGGGGTCTCAATTGGGCGGTCAGGTTGTGGGGTTAAGGGCGGAGTCATGGGAGCAAAGTAGGCAGGCAGATAATTGCACTTGTCTTTGAACAACCTTGGCGGCCTTTTGTACCACTTTCCTTCACGTCCTATGTATTTAATTTCTCTAGTCCTGGCCAAGGAGTCAGAAATGAGGATGGTCTTCAAGCCGTACTCTGTGTAGGCCGGGTTGGGCGGGTATTTGGTAAAATGCACAGGTCTAAAGGGGGCTCCTGGGGGACAGTATAGTGCCTGGGTAGGATCAGCAGGTTGGTCTCCAGAGGGGGTGGTTGCCTGATGGTCTACTTGAATGGAGTTAAGATGGAAGATCACTAAGACTAGGCAAGGTAAGATTTTTTTGAACCAAAGGTTCATAAAACTTTATTATTGAAAATGATGATGTGGTCATCACCATACTGCCAGGGTTTTTATACCCTGGGATTTTGCTTCTTTGATTTTTGCAGGGTTCAGGTTTGCAGACAAGGCACTGGTGGGGCATAGATCTTGGCTTAGAGTCTTGAGGGCAGCAGATCCAGGTTGTGCCTGCTCTGATGAATAGAAGTGACAATGCTTTGTTCCGCTGCCACTGTTCACTATGTCACCTGAGTAGTTCAATTGTACTACCCATTCTGGATGGAAGGCTGGCAGTTGCTGGTGGTCATTGGCAGAGTTAATAATAGATTTTGTTTTAACCTCCTTAAGGCAAGCTACAACCTCTGCATAGGTCTGAATCTTTGGTGGCTTAAGGTTGGCATCAATCTGGTGACCATTTGGGGAATTGTCCTTGGGAGACTGGCGGGTCTTGGAGTAACTCGCCAACTTGGGTTTGTAATTTAACAAGTGGGTGGTTTCCTGTCCACTTTGTGTGACTCAAGTAGTCTTTGGAGGGTCAGGGTTTGATTCCAGGGTTTCCAATGTTGATTTCAAAACTCCAGTATTGGCGCTTGGCAGGCTGGCAGGTATAGTAGTAGGTCCTTCCCCAACCTCTGTTAGCCAGACTACATCACCTTTGTAGGTATGGGTCTTCATTGGCACCAGTTTGGCGGCAGTCCGGCAACCATTCATGGAATCCTCCGTAGTAGGCCGGCGGGTTGCAGAGTAATTTAAAAATTCAAGCCTGTGACTTAACGGATTGGCGGGTCCTGGACCGTCCTGGAGGGTTTGATCCGCCTTTAGGGAACTGGGGTTCAACTCTTGGGTTTTCAATACAAGTATTGAAATGTCATTCATGACATAAACTGGCTAATATATGTTTATCTCAACAGGTTTGAAAACTATTATGACTATTGGAAATCTCCTCTAGCTAGGACTAGGGAGGTGGCACCAAGGCACAAAAAACCCAAAGAGAAAGTGTGAATAGAACTTGAACTTTATTGGGTGAAGCTAAATGATCCTTATAGGGCAGATGTGCACCACAAAACAGTAGAAGGGCAGATAGATCATTGGTCACTCTCATAAGTGGGTCAAGGATCACTAATTTCACCAGTCAGAATGTAAATGAGTCCTTTGCCTGATTTGGAGTGACCCCCATATTGAGTTGAGAAAGGAAACTGAAGGATTTCACACTCAAAATGTGTCTCTGCTAAAGGCAAAATTAATCAAGCATGAATATCAGGATTTATGACAGTCCACATCAAATTTCTCCACAAGTATACACCCCAAAAAAAGCCAATATAGAGGGGGACAGTGCTGTGAATCCTGATATTCATGCTTTATTGATTTTGCCTTTTGCGGAGACACATTTTGAGTGTGAAATCCTTTGGTTCACTTTCTCAATTCAAAACAGGGGTCACTCCAAATCAGATGACGGACTTATTTACATTCGGACTGGTGACATTAGTGACCCTTGACCCACCTATGAGAGTGACCAATGATCTATCTGTCCTTCTACCAGTTTGTGGTGCACATCTGCCATATAAGAATCATTTAGATCCATCCAATAAAGTTCAAGTTTTATTCACACTTTCTCACTGTTTTTTTGTACTTTGGCGCTATCTCCCTAGTCCTAGCTAAAGGAAATTTCTTATTGTTATCATTCCCAGGGCCTCAAGGTAAATCCCTTATTCATCCCTGAAGACTGACCTCTGGCTTAGTACAAACTTGATCCTATGGTTAGGATTTCCCGCTGTGTCCCTTGGCTGCGCCCAATACACGGCAGGTACTAATATCTGGTTTGTGGAGTGAATCATTGCTGCTATTCCATTTGCCATCTGAGTAATTGGTCAGAACCAGGATGCCACCACCAAGCCTGTGCATCTAGGGCTGTGCAGTGCAATTTGTGACAAAGATTCTGTGGAGCCCAAGCAGAAGTCTGACCTCTATCATTTGGAGGTATATGTTGTGTTGGAGGGGCCCAAGCATGATAGGATAAGCATCCTTAAGCTGGGGATCTGACTGCCACTTGTGCTTCTTTATGATCCCAGTGTTGCCCCTCTTTGTGAAAGCCTGAAGTTCTTGCCTGAGTACTGCCTTGGAGAACTGTAGATGGGTGGAAATTTCTGCAGAGGTCATGCCACGTTTGTTGAGATTTGTTATCTCCTTGGCAGTTTTGTTGGTAAGATGCTGTTGCTTGGGGGCAAACTTGCTATAATAGCATCCAGACTGGGTTTTGTTTAATTTGGTTAGCCTGGATTGCCAGGGCATCGTTGGATTGGATGGGGCACAGTTGCCTGTGTTTCTATGTGTGGCACAGGCTGAGGTTGGGACTGGTCTTGGGGTATCTCATATAGGTCTTCAAAAGACAACCCCAGTGTTGAGCCTGGCAAAATATACAGCTCATCCTCCTTGTGACTTAAGTCAAGCTGCTGAGCGTACATGGGGCCCCTAAAGGCTGCACTTTCATGCTCGGTAACCTTGGCTTGTAGTTGCTCATGGTACTGCTCCTCAACGGTATCAAAGCTCTTGTCACTTTTATAAACTGTCTTGGTGAAAAAAGTATAAAGATCTATTAAAACGGATAACAAATATCTGCCAGGGTAATGATATTATTGAAATAAGTGCTCCTGTTTGAGGTACTCTCCTGAACCTGAGCGGCTAAATTTAGAAGCATGGAAGTTGGAAAGAATGATTTAGCTTCCTGATTAGATTTTGATGGGTTCACTCCCAGAAGACTATTCCTTTTGAGTCACAAAAAATCTGGCTTGCTGAGAAATGGGTCATTCTGGGTATGGGATCATCACTTTAGCAACGGACCCAATTCTGTTCTTTGATCTTAGTGTACTTGTTGACTGGCCAGGAAATCCCTTGGCTTGCAGTGGTTCCAGAATGTAACCTGGTCGATCTTGTTTTGGATCTGGTTTTTTTGTTGGCTGTCTCATTTTTGGGATTGTATGTTTAATTTTAATTTCGTTGTATGCTTGGCTGTTTTTGCATTCTGGACTTGGTCAAGTGGTACTTTTGTTGTGTAAAACTGACCTTGAAGTGGAACCATTACGCTTTTGTTTTGGACTGAACTGATTTCATGCTGGGTTAGCATATTTTTTATGTCAACATGTTGTAAACCTATGTATTTAATACGAACTGTTGAAGAAATAAACATCAATGCAGAACATGTTGATTTAGTACCAATCAAGTTTATTAATTTGTCTACAACGGAAATAAAACTCTACCGTCAATAAATTATTTTTTAACTATGAAGCTTAGACGATTAGTCCGTCAAACTGCTGAGTGAGTCATCCAACCGAAAGGGATCCATCTCTTGGTCTGCTCTAGAGTAAGGCTTGAATAGAACGTTGGGGCCAATAGTCTTAAGTGCCAATAATTTCGAGGGCGCAAGGTTAGAATAAATAATTTTAAGTCTGGGTGCAGCAGCAATAAGTCTAGTGAGAGTAATTAAATAAGCGTTGCTGGAGATGAAGCATTCCAAGGTTCTAAGCGTGCCAGACCAAGCCTCTTTATCGATAGGATCATCAAGCTCTAGCACGCGTAGGCAGGTGAAGCATCGGAAGATCCAATTCAGCAGCCTCGCTGGCACTACTTTTAAGCCTCTGAATCTCAGAATCGAAGCAACGTGAGCGATTTCAGGAAGAAGCAGTTTGGAAATATCCTCAACCTCGAAAACGATACAACTTGCACAGTCCTTTCTAAATAGCAAGTTTTCATCGGCAATGGTCCTGGCGTTATAATAAAAGGCTTCAATATGAGGATTCGTCCGGCGTTTCTGGCGGAAAATTATATGCGAGAAGAGAGCATTCATCATACGGTAGATGACTGCAAACCCAAGGGCCGGCTGAAGATTTGCCAGCCTATTGCCTTCATGGAGACGATAACTGAACATAACCCCGGTACCCTTGTCAAAGCATCCAACTGCTCGAAAACGTCCTGTTTGAAAGTTGACCCACAACAAAGAATAATTGGAACCACGAAACCTTTTAAAAATATTGAGCTCTCTTAATCTCGGGAAGTGAAGTTCGATACCATTTACTGAATCCAGGTCATCGATGGGGACATTGGCTGTCAGTTTGACCAAGGACGGGCATGTGATTTCAAAGAGCTGACGAAAATTCCCATACTCCTCAAAGTTAACAAAAATTTCAGTAAGTCGGGAAGTTATCCCCCCTATACAAGAAAGATGGACTTTGGGCGAAAGATAGGACAAGCTTAGCTTGGTCAACTTCAGATTCGTATAGAATCTGGGAAGAATAGCAATAACTGTTCTGGAGTCCTTGGCATGAAGGCGGAGAGATGTTACGTTAAGAAAAACATTGGGTTCGATCGGAAAAGAATCGCGCTCAGCATCAAATCTAGGTGGGATCTCAAGCTCTTTACATATCTTTCCATACTTTATAAGAAGCGTAAGAAAAGCATCCCAAGGTACATTTTGTTTGGGAATCAGCCTTTGAAAAATAAGTCGAGAGATAATTATGTTGTGGCGACGATCAGCATAAAGCAATTCATATATATAATCTATAGGTAAAAGTTGGATAATTTTATCTAGAATAAAATAGGGTAGCTGAGCCGTAGAGCCCATACTGGGAAGGCTGAGCTGTTAAAACTGGCGGTGGTAATAGAAGCAATTTGCACAAAAATAATGTGACAACCCAAAGAAAGTAGTTAAGCTTCT
This sequence comes from Entomophthora muscae, assembly GCA_014839935.2. Taxonomy (NCBI): domain Eukaryota; kingdom Fungi; phylum Entomophthoromycota; class Entomophthoromycetes; order Entomophthorales; family Entomophthoraceae; genus Entomophthora; species Entomophthora muscae. Next base: position 62,816 of record QTSX02005279.1, read on the forward strand.
CTGACGTATTTTTATTCAAAAACAAATCTGGGATCAAAAGATCAATACTTGAGCTCTACCAGTCGATCTTGGTTGAATCTTGATTGCATGGTTTCAAATAGCTCCGTTTAAGTCTATACAGCCATTCCAAAATTTAAAATCAAACCTTGAGTTGCCTCAATCCTGATTTTGGGTGGCATAAATTTCGACTGAAATTTAGTTTGCACCACGAAGAGGTTAAATCTGTTTCACTCAACAGATGATAATTCCAATCCCAAATTCTATTTTTAATGTGTTATACATCCCATCATCAATACTGTCCTTTTCAGGGCTGTTGAGCTGCACAAGCCAAAGTCAAATTGGAGCAAAATGAAGCCACACATAGAACAAAGCATAAATAACATGAGCTTTTTTAAGTAGCATCAGTGGACAAAGAGCTGCTAATATTTTTAATGTGACACATCAAACACCAGTAAAAGCATAGCCACTCTTGAAGTCAATGATACACACCTGAACAACAGAACAAAACAAGCTTGTGCATGGATATTGCAGACTCTAAACAGCACTTGGATGTATACTATCTGTACCGAAAAATATACTGAGAACACAGAATCATCAGATAGAGAGAACACAAGAGCCATACACACAGCAAACAAAAAAGTTGAATTTTCACTTTACCTTGATTAAAAGCAAGCCCAAAACAGGAACATCCATAGTTAACCAGTGGATTACATTTGGAAAATTGGGGTACCAGGTTTAGAAATCCTTCTCCCAATTAGGCCATTCAAATGTCTGCTAATGATTTTTTAATAAAATCCAACCCATGCTAAAACTATGAGCAAGGATTACATTTCCATCTTTATTAGGAATTTCATGAGTTTTTAAATGGGGCTTCTAGTGATGATGAGCTTTCCCATATTGACACTCAGTACCAAGAGCTTGTGGCAGGCAACAGCTAAGTGCAAGGGGTTATTACTACTGATCTATGCCATGATAGTCCAAAACTTGAAGGGAATTGATACCCTAAACACCAGAAAAGTTGGAGCTTAATTATGACAAATAAGAATTTGAAAGTTCTGATGATTCAAATGTGACTATTGACAAAATATGGGTGATAGCTAGGCCTGCTGTTGAAACAGAAGTTCAAAATTCCCACCCTAAGGGCTTCAAAAAAAGCTGTACAAGCTATCTAGGTGCATTTTGGCTCCAAAAAGCTCTGATCCCTATTTATGACATCATACATGGCGGCTGTGTAATTTGATGTGTGTTGGAGTGTATCAGCACTCTAAAATCCTTTAACTAGTTTCTAGCTTCACTTTGAAGCATATTGTCTGTATAGCTAATGCTATACTTGTTAAAGATTTAAAATATAGCTTTTTCTGAAAATATTAAAATAATTTCTAGTGTCACCCCATCTACAGTTACTCTTAGGAAAACAGCTCCCCAAGAATCAACCTAACTACAGAATAGTTGGTGACACTCCTGCCATACTCTATGTTGTATGGGGATCAACCATTTTATTCCTAAGAGGGACATTACTTGGACAAGCCCCATGACTGCCACAATGTACATGAACACCATGTGGATTCCCATGATGCTATATGATATACTATCTCCTTGGAAGTTAAAACATAAATCTCTTCTTGATTTCCACTTTATCTAGTTTTATATACTTCAAAGAGGTATATACTCCACACTAAAAATACTGGTTTCTGTGGTTCTGTTTCACTAAATTTTTTGTTGTCTGGCTGATTTAATTTGAAGTTAATAAATTCTCAAGCCCTAGAACTATCTTCTCTCCAACTTCAATCTCCTGAAGGGGATTTTGAGTGAGAACCTCTATTCCAGCAGATGATGCTCCTTCCCTTCATTTTTTGCACTCCTTTGTTTCTTGATCATTTTGGTTTTGTGAATTTACCTGTTGTCAATTTTGGGTAAGGTTTTCTTCAGAATCTCTGATTTGCAATCTATGCTGCGCTTTAATAGGGTTAGTATTTGGATTTCAATTCTCATGCTATATGCTGCCAGGAATTTAAGCATTATTCTCCACTAAAAATGTATACACCCAGCACTTCAACTACACTTGAGAGGATAAAGGGCTGTATGTTCCCACCATAGAAATGGGTTGTTTGTTATTTCTACACTACTTGAAGACCACCCCTGATCAGGGAAATCACCAGTTATGTGTATATGAAGGCATTGAACCTAATATTCCTTTAGTTGACAAGGTCCCTGTGGCACTAACTGTGTTGTAACTAAGGTTGGCACCCTGCCCACCAATATATATCACAACACTCAGGGATGCTCAGAGCGCTGCCTATGCCATATCTAGCAACCTAATATATTCTTCCTTGAATACTGAGATATATGAAATATCCCCAAATTAGGAGCAAAGCCAATTAGACAAAAATCCTTCATTAATTCATTTATAACTTGAAGCATACTTAATTCTGCCGCAATACTGCTCTCTTGTAGATGGGTGGCTACGGCTTACAGTATAGGTTGCTAAGTTCTAAATAGGGCTACCACTGTATTATTAATGTATGTCCTTTCCTTCTGGACTGTTGTCTTCCCCAATTTGAATACTGAACTACAAATTGTCCAGTTGCAACAACCAAAGCCAGCCAGTCAGCATCTGAATTTTCTCAATAGTCAAACTAAAGCCTTCTCTAAAGGGGAAGACAGAAAAGATGTAACCAATCAGACTGTTCAGGAGGTAATGGCCATACATACAGGTAGGCCTTTGGATAATTTCTGAACATCTTGGGCTCACCCACACAGCTGTCATGAAGGATTTCAATGGGGTACAAAAGCAGGTAAATATGACCAAAATGAAGTATGAATGCTTTAAAAAGAAATCCCAGTATACAGAGGTGTATCCCATCATTATGTTACTACTAAAAAACAACACTGTCATCAAACTCACTCAGGTAAGATATCAACTGGGCAGCCATGGTATTTGGATATCCAAGTAAACAGCCCAGGTGTGGATGCATGAAGTTGTTATCCTGGTGCAGCTATTCTCCAATCATTATGGGATAAATAGGTGGTGTCCAAAAATTCACCATGCAATCCAGAATTAGTGGCATTGTCTATACAACTTCTCACATCACCTAGTGATGAAATTTTTTCATCCTGTTACAAACTGCCCATAACTTGTAAATTTTGGCCCAAAAAAGGGCATAATGACACAAGTAGTGAAATACAACCACAGGCTGATTTTTGGGGTCATTTTTGGAATTTTCCTTGAGGGGAGCTGTATCTTATTATAATTTGGCTATGTAAAGCCCAGCTTTATAGACACAGCAGAACTTAATTTCTATAATGGATTAAAGAAAATAGATAGCAAGTTTGGGTAGAACTTCAATAATAACTTAGCTATCAACTAGTCAAAAACCATTTATTTATAGGTAAAAGTAGTGAGGGGAGATTTGATAGGAATAGTGGGTGCAGAGAGTGCATTGCAGACATGTCAAATGAAGTTGACACTTATTAAATGATAGTCCTGTACTCTACTCAAATTTGCTTGCAATCTGGGTTCTTGACAGGTGCTCACTACTTAATAATAAATATTGGAAATAACAAGGACTTTTGAATGTAGGTTTGGACATGCAGATCCAATTCATATTTACCAAGATATAGTTGTATACATGACATCATTTTCATGCAAATAGTTATTCATGCAGAAAGTTCACTTCATCTTGATTTTTCTCGTGATTGGGGTTCTTGAAAAGTTTCCATTGTTTAAGGAAAGTTGTCAGGATTAGCAAGACCTTTCGAATGCAAGTTTAAGCATTGATTTTCATTCTGTACTCAATGAGTTACGCTTGCATGAATAGGAACATTAATGCATTAATTTATTCATGCATTTTGCATGAATACCTCATATTTGAGTTAATCACAATTTTACTACTACCTGGCCCAGATCTTGGATGATTCCCAATTTATATTGACCAGTTAATTTATGTCAGGATAATTCTGACAGGCTAATTATGTCAGCATGTATGTGTATAAGTCTATTATGTAGGCCATGCTGGAGATATGAAAGTCAACATGGGCTAACTACACAGTCTATCTAAGCCATTAGATGGAATACAACAAGAAGGCAAAGAACACTATCAAGAGGCAGGATTGTAGCACTCCATATACCTACCAGGCCACACAGACTATCATGTTGCTGATATTATGTTATGCAATATTGGCAGTACAATTTGAGCCAGGAATCCAAAGGATATGGCAGATATACTACTGGGCGTAACTGACCATACTGAACTGTTTGCCTAAAGTGTTCTATGAAATTTTCTGAGTCAGTGTTTCCTATACTGAATACAGGGAGCAGTCACTCTAATCCTTGTCTGCCTCTCATCACTCTGCTTCCCTCTTTAAACCTGCCTTGCTCATGATATAGAAGTACATCACTCTGCATAGTGCTGCAAGATTTGACAGAAATAGGCTTTCTGTAAGACTTAAGACTTTTTCAACAACAGCTGCAGTTGTATCAAAGCCTGTGCTCAACCATAACCAACAAATTACTATTTCTCAAGGATACAAGAGATACAGCTAAGATTGAGACAATAATATTTTTATTGATGAGCCTAAACAGGAGGAGATTGAATTGCTTGGAATAATAGAACTGTGAGGGTTTTTATACCCAATTCTATGAAAAGGAGATGATAAGATAATTATGTTTAAGCAAGATTAACTCATAATTTTGAGTTAAAAAATATTTTCAAAAAAGTAAGATTCTAAAAGCTGGAATTGAGGGCTTTTGGCTGACACCAATTTGGGCTGAAATAGTTCAGTATTTGCGGAAATATAGGCGACCAAAGATGGTAAAGGAGAAACAAATAAGCAAACAGAAGTCTTGGCATAAATATCAACAAAATAGGATATATCAGTTGAGACTTAAATTCTCAGTCCTGACACTTTCATAATCTACTTTTCCATACCCACTCCCCCTCACACCCAACCCACACTATCCATCCCATCCCCAATTGATCCTATCAGCATACTTGAGCACAAGGCTCCCACAGATTACCACAAAGGCATATTAAAAATCTGACTGCACTTTTTTCCCTTCTGTATTCTCTTTAGTCCATGATTTATTTTGTCTCTTGTAACCAATTAAATACATAACAGGTATTATAGAATGGCATAATTCTCTTCATTTTATGTATCATTTATCTTGAATATATTGACCTTCATTGTCTAAAATTCAAATCAGTGTACCAAAAAACTCTATACTAACACTGCACTTAAAGCAGACTTTATCAGGATTTGTAGTGAGCATTCCAAAGTTCCATCAGTTGTCATATTTCTTTGACAATGACAAAGGCATGGTTTTACTTTACATTTCATGTTGATTCTGGATTAGGTTTCTGCCATCTTTGTTATTGTTAAAGGAATCAAGAAAACTGATGGAGTTTGATAACTCCACCACAAATCCTAATTAAATGTACTTCAAGTGCATTGCTAGTGTAGAGTTTTTTGGTATTCTGATTTGAATTGTAGATAATGCAGGTCAATATAACCTAATTACAGTATGTTTCACATACTAATCAGACAATTATACCAAAATATAATATAGGCAATCAGGAGCACCAAGACACAAATACCAGAAAAGAAAATTGACAAGACAATGTAATAGAAGTAGCTGAATAAAAAACAAATAAAAAATTTAGATAAAGAAATAAAGAAAAAGAAAGTGAAAGGAGAATAACTCTCATATTAAGAAAGAGAACTAAAGTGGTAAAAAGATGATACAGTTTAGAGTGGCACAAAATTGTAATTAACTTATTATAGAAAACAGCAGAGAATTTACTGATATATTTAAAGATGTTTATGATGTAGTCAATAGACTTAGATTATTTCTGTGAAGACAATGATGCAAACTTGTTCTATCAGTATTTTAAGTTGGGGAGGACACATAGGTCACATCATATGCCATCAGGCCCAGGTTAAACAACCCATCCAAAGATGTGTTCAATAGACTCCTAAAAATTCCAAGTGAGCTAGTTTGGTGGCTTGATACAGAGCCGCCATCCTTCCTTACACCTGATCTTTTTAAGGTGTACCCACTCTTGAATATCCTTTGGTGGGCTCTGCAGCAAGTTATTTTTCAAGTTGAGAATATCCCACCCAAGCTGGAAAACACCACAGCAGCAGAACTAAAAGAAGCTGTGAATTTCATTGGAACAGATACAGATAAGACTTAAATTGACAATAGAATCAAAGACGTATTTTTTAGAAGTGTTTAACAGAAAAGAGCACAATGTTCTGGTGTGTTATATGTACCCAAATTTTTATGCCAATTTTATCAAATTTGTTTCCAATTGATTCTATTTAAAAGAAGATGGAAAAATTGGCTTACTCTTGAAATTATGGGTTAATAAAAAATTCTAAACACAAGTTACAGTGGTTCAATTTTCTCAAGAAAAATCATCTTAGAGCTGTTTTCTTTAAGCCAGGAAGCACATGGTCTCTCTAGCAGATATTTTATTTCCTTGGATTTTGCATACATAGCATTTCCTTCTTTATGAGAAGTGGACAAGGATCACCCCTGTTGTACCTGTTCTGTTTTAGCAGAGTTACAAGAGGGGAAATATTTAGAGACTAGATAATAATCTTTATTGAGAGGTAGTGATTATATAGTTATTGTGAGTCAATGAATAACAGGAACATGATTTTGTTAATCACACGGTTGGATGATGAAGGGGGTGGCTTGATCCTGGTAATAAGTCAAGCACCAAAACAAGGTATCCACCATAAGGGATCATCATCTGTTTATGTTGATGGATTTAGTAATTTGAGTTGACTTCCTAACCTGACTTCAGGTGACTGGATAATTGAGTTGCAGGTCACAAACCTGCTTACTTGGAACCTTGCTGGCGGGCCAAGCCTGCTGTTTTGACACTCCCACATCACAATAAGTGCTTTGGAGCAGAGGACAGGAAAGATCTGCTTCAAATACCCCTAATAGCAAACTGTTTCTTACTTGATTCAAAATCTAGACACACCAGTACCAAATCTACCAAGAGTGTGTTCCTGGCTCTATTCTTAATTCATAGATTTTTTATGATTTTGGGTCTGTATGAGCAGACAATAAAGAAATAATTCCAACAAGAATGAAGGATTCATTTTCATAAGCTTCATAAAAGAACAAGATCATAACAATACAAAAAACCTGGATGATTTTTCTGCTTCTTACCCTGGTCAGAGGACAAATAGGCTGTGTACCTGGTGTTGCAAATGAACCAATTTTAGTTCAGTGTTTAGATTTGGAAATACAACAGTCTATAATAGAAAGGACAAGAATAGGAATAAGATGATCTTTATTTAGAGAATTGTATGGTTATATAGTATATTGAGAGGCCACAAGTTCACTAAGGGATGGCATAGTGGCAGGTTTAACATAAGGTTTGGGTTGAGAATAACTTGAGCAAGGGATCAGTATGTCAAATTGGCTGCACTCCTAATTAAGAGATAGTGCCTTCAATTCAACATTGCACCTAGGCTGATCCATACTGTTCTTCACGTCATGGGGAAACTCATTGAGTTTTCCCTGTGTATTGTGAGATATTTTAGCAGGCAGGGGATTAATCTTGGTTGCAACACTGGGATGATTGTTTTATCTAGGCATAAAAACAATAATGATCAAGAGGGTGTTTCCCCTGCCATTGATAAGGTAATACACTTACTAAAATCAAAGAAAGCCCTGGATAGGTACTAATCAACAAAGCAACTAATCCAGGACTATCTTATACTGACTGGGCTATACAGGTTTTGGGTGCCACACAAGAAGCTATTACTTCCAAGTAAATTTGTGTGCCTCTCCTCCACAAATAAAAAGGTGACATGGGATAGTGGGGTCAGCAGCATCCTGTTGGTGGCTGTGAGAATCTCTCAGAAGATCCAGCAGGATGTCCCTTATTTCATTGTGATCACAAAAATCAACTAAAAATCCTGCTCATAATAAAAATATTTCTAATTATCTATATTCAATAATAATTCCAAAAAAATTATGGCATATATTCCTGCGGTATAGTTAATTTTTTATCTCATTTCATTTTGGTTCAAACTTGTTAAGTTGGCTTTGGCTTACTTTTATATAAATTCAAATAAATAAACATATATTTTTATCATCAAAGTATCTTTTTAAATTAATAACAATTTTTTATTATGTACTTTTATTCAAATATATTGTATATAATGAAGAATTTTATTGAAATAAAAAATAAAAAATTATCACAAAAAATAGTATGTATGTCAAATTGCTTCTGTTGTGATAGAATTTAAGCATCTATCAAAAAAAGAATCTGATTGGGCATATAACTTACCCACTATTTCAGCTGAGAGATCATATGACCCCACGTTTAGCAAATCAATTGTTGTGAATTCAGGACCTAATGGCAAAAATACCAGATTTTCAGATCCTAAGTTTAAAGTTAAAATAAAAATTGTGATTTGGCCTTTTTTAATTAAACTGATTTTTGGTACAGTAGTTTTCAAACCTATTGAGATAAATGTATATTATTTGGTTTAGAACACATGAGCTTAGTCTAAAAACGAAATCAAAGCGGATCAAAATCTATTGTAATTTAACATGAATTCTGTTGCAACATCTTTGATTACTCCCTCTTGGGGAATTAACGCCCTGAGTAAATCACCGAGCAGCTCACCAAGTGGTTCACTGCCCAGTCAATAAACAAGTGGCACCATTATCAGTTAACCATCTATGAAGGGGATCACTCAATCCAGATCCTAAATGGAACACAACTTGATTAAGCCTTGTGACTCAAGAGGAACATTACTCAGATAAGCCCCATGACCTCCATGACGTACATGAACAACATGTGGCTTGTCATGATACTATATATTATTCTATATTCATATTCAATAAAGTAGCATTCTCTTCTTAATCTTCCCCTTTATTTTGTTTATTATACTTCCCAGAAGTATAAACTTGACAGTATAACACAGGTAGGTTATCCATACCTACCCAACTCAAAGGAGAAATTCCTCCCAAGAAAAGAACCCAAGCAATGTCACTCCCTAACAGTTGGAGAGATTATGAAGTAGGACAAGACGTTCCCCTAGGACTTGTCATCTACAATAATCTCCTTGTACCCATTGACCAGTACAACACGCTCAAAACCTGCAGATTGTTCTCTACCACACCAGCCACAACAGCACCTATGCAACCTGAGATACCCAATATTGTGTTTCAACGCTTACGTACCGCTGAGATTGGTGCCTTTGCAGGACTACGCCGTGAGAACGCCTCTCTTTGGATCAACAGTACTGAGAGCAAATTTGAACAAGTGGAGTATCCTCAAAGACTCTGGGTTAGCAAAATTCCCCTCTGCGTCACAGGGACTGCACTGTGTTTTGTTACTGAATGGCTAGCTCAACATCCTGACCAGAAAAAAAATTGGGAAGTGTTCAAGGCCACATTCCTCAAAAAATTCTCCATGAAGGACTCAGACGTGGTGATCATGACCAAACTCTGAACCTTCAAAATGACAGGAACCATCAAGGAATACATTGCTCCTTACAAAGGACTACATGACCGTGCGCCCAACACCATCAACTTTGATGAACCTGGACCATTCCTGGACTTCTATAATGGCCTTCCCACGCATATTAGACATCAGTTCAACATGACCTGCTGTAAGAACCTCAAGGATGTGTTCCTGGAGGGAAAACACGCGGCTCAGAAGTCTGAAAATCTACATGCCTCTAACAAACACAAGGAAAACCCCGCAGTTAAGAGAGAG